>SJXQ01012281.1:379509-393849 GCA_006408695.1 Aepyceros melampus
GCTCTCACCCTCAGAAACCTGGCCCTGTCCCCCATTCTGCCTTTGGAGTCACTCTCGCGGAGCCGCTGGTGGCCTTTCTACAGCGCTGGATGCTGTGGGCCACTCTCTTCTTGAAACATCACTTGTGGTTTTTATTATACTGCTCTCTTGTTTGCTGTTGGTTTTCATCAACCTCTCTGTCCTTCTCATCATGTCCCTCCTCTGTCCACTTCCCCTGGGGTCTTCCTGGCTGCCCTCCCCCTGCCAAGTCCTCCTGGCAATGGCCCCCATGTTCTGGCCTTAACCCTCACCGGTGTGTGGAGGTCCCCCGGTCTACATCTGCAGCCCAGAAGCTCCCCCCAGACTTCAGACTCCTGTGTACAGTTGCACACTCCGCATCTCCCTGGGATGTCCCCCAGGCCTTACTTCCCACCTTCACCTTCCCCAACACTCTAGTCCCACCTCAGTGAATAGCACCCTGCAGATGTCCAAGACCGAACAAGCATCTGTCTCCCCCAGCTTCATCCCTCACATCCAATCAGCCGCTGAGCCCTGCGCTCCAATACCCCCACCTGAGCTCAGGCTACCTTGCCTTTCACCTGGACTTCAGCAAGAACAGCCTCCCTTCTCTCCTATACACTCTCATACCTCCAGCCCATTTCCCACACTTCAGCCAGACTGAGCTTCCTGAAATCAAGTCCTTAGCGTGCCATTCCAGGCTGTCAGTGGCCTGGCCCTTGCCTTCCTCTCCCTCTCATCAGCCACCCTACACCCTGGTTGTAGAAAGCACTGCAGTTCCAAAGTGGAACTACTCTCCCCACTCCCTCCCCCTTTTCCTCTCACTCTCTCCATAGCCAGGGTCTTGCCCTGTGCCTCCTGCCATCAGGAATGACCAGCCTGCCCGTCATCCCCCTGCTCTTTGCCTCCAGTACTGAAAGGTCCTTTAAGTCTTGTTCAAATGTCAGTTCTTTGAAGAAGCCTTTTCCTTGTCGCCTTTCCCAGCTGGGTCTAGGTGGTCGAGGTGGGCCCTGCTCCCTGCTCCCTCTATGACCTAAACCCCTCTCACCCTGTCCTGCTGTTGTCTGCTTACTTCTCGTCTTCCTGCTAGACCGCGAGCTTCTCGAGAGTGGGGTCTGATCCCATCTTACTCATGTTTTATCCTCAGTTTTCGAACCAGGTCAGGCACGTGGTCTGGGCAGGAGATGTCTATTGAACACACAAGGCGAGTGGCTGACACCCCGACAGAGCCAGTGATGTTGGACCTACAGACACCGAAGGCCAGTGGCCACACTCCAAGCCCCTCTGGCGTGTCTCCTGGGATCATTTCACTGCAACGCTCCAAGTCTTACTTCCTCTCAGTTGAGCTCACTCCCCACGATGAAAACATTCACAAGGACACCCTGGAAGCATGGGGAGGCTGCCAGGCCACTGCTACATCGAGGGCTTCTCCATTTCAGAAGCTCATCCTGCCCTGGAGGCCAAAGCACAGTGAGACCTTTGAAGTCGTGCTTCAGTATGACCTCTGAGAGCTGCCCTGGGCCTCAGTCTCCTCAGTAGGAGGACAGGTGTTAGCCTAGATTAGACAGAAATGCATGATTTCATCTTTGGGTGAATGGAGAGAAAGTTAAGCACGGAGATTACTGACACACCTTCCGATTGGCTTTCCACTGTAGGCATTATAGGAGTCCTTCCAGGTTCCTGGTTCTATCCATCCTCTGTGGCTCTACCTTCCTGGGGTCCTGCAGCATCTGAGGGTGTCCAGGGCCGGAGCAGGGAGCAATGGAGCTGCTGAACCGGAAGCGGAGGGGAGACACCCCCACTGAACTTGGGCCTTTCTCCAGCCTTGTCTCTTGTCCCTTGGGTTCTCTCTGCCCTGGGGTCCTAACCCTCTCCCTCCTGCCGCAGCGCCCTTCCTGCGGGCCCCACCTGAGTTCCCTGCTGGCGGCCATGTCTCCGGCCCTGGGAAGATGGTGGGGTGGCTGAGTGCTTGTGAGCCTGTGGGGCCACCTTGGCCACTTCCAGAATGGAGTCCTCCTCTTGGCCCATGGCCTTCCCCTCCCTGGGTCTGGAGCACCCCCTCCTGCCTCACCAAGACCTCCTTCTTCCAATCCATCCCTGCCTGTCTTTCTCAGCCTCTGTCCATCCTCCCAGTCACCTGAGATCTCTCCTCCTTCCTGAGCGTCTTCCCTTCTGCCTAAAAACATGCAAAGCTTTGCCTAAATTGCAAAACCCTACACTTGGCCTTGCTGCTCTCTAGAGCCCTTTCTCTTCCTTCATTTCCAACTCTCTCCCGGGAATGCTCTGTACTTTCTGCCTTCATTTCTTCTGTGCTTATGCTTTTGTTGACCTCTCTCAGTCTGCCTTCTAACCCCATCACTGACATATGAGCTTATACTTCCTCATTAAGGTCATAGAAGATCATCCGCCGGGAAGACGCATAACCTGAGGTACAGAGCCCCTGAGAGTTCTTTGTTTTGAGTATGAAATGTAATCAAAATATCAGTTCAATCATCAAGAAGCCAAAGACAAGCAGTGGGGAGATGCTTCTTCCTTCATCCCGAGGAGTCCTTTGTGTAGGGGGAGCTCTTCCATGTTAGAAGGGAGGGGCATCTCCCTGGTGGGTGAAGCCCACTCTCCTTCCCCACTTTGCTTGGAAGCAAGAAAGCCCACCCTGCTCCTCCACGCCCTGTTTTGGGGGATGCACTCTGCCCTTGCCCTGCCATGTCATTTGAGAGTTCAATGTCAGTCCCATTGCCTAATGCCAGCGTCCCTCGTTCATCTTCTTTCCCAGGTGGTTCAGAATGCAGCAGACGAGAGAGGTGATGTCACCCACCAGTTGTTGCCAAACCCCAACACAGAGAAAATAAAGCAACAGAATGAAAATGAACACCCGTCTACAGCGTTCTGCAGAGAAGAGAGCGTGACCCGAGAATGAGGAACTGGCCAGCCCTCCAGGTGGAAAGGCAGCTGCGTGGAAGAACTCCGGAAATAGAGCACCCAATGCTCTTCCTAAGACAGTGTTCAGTGATGAAATCCTGCCAATCAGCGATGATTCAAAAGAAAAAAAAAAACACTCAGGAATGTAGAACCTCTGTTAGAATGACTGGTAGTTACTTCGCATCTATTTAAGTGCAGAACTAGGAATAGCTACTAGGTGAAGGCTGGTTGCAGAAAAGAATGTAAATGTTATAAAACCTGTCAAAGGAAAAAATAATTTAAGTAAGAAAAATTGAGGGGTGGGTGGAAGGGAGATGGGAATGCACTTAGGATTTTTAAAGTGCAGTCAACCCATGGCATCCAAAATTGAAACACGCTGGTAAAAATAACATAATTACTCTAACCCCATAATGGGTTTTATTCTCGCTCCATCTCCTGTTCTCTCTGTTAGAGGGAACTTTTAGAAACAAATATCTCTTGTGATGAATTAGCATTTATCTAAAGCCTGTTCTTCCATTCTACCTCAGTATCTTTCTCTTCAGTTGAGTTTGAGTTAGGTTACATTTCATGCTTTTCATTTTAAAATAGTAAATATGGTATGATCATCTTTTTATAAAATTGTTGTCTATCTTTCTATCCATTGTCCACACACCCATCCATTTAGCCTTTTTATATACATAAAAAGAACCTAAAATGAAGGTCAGGTTAATCCTAGGTGTTTGGGTTTGGGGTGATTTGTTGAGTTCTTCTTTACTTGAAGAGGTAATATTTTTTGAGTGAGTCAGATGGCATTAAGAGTTACTCATGTAGCTCAATATCGAAACAACAAGCAACCCAATTAAAAAATGAGAAGACCTAAATGGCCATTTCTCCAAAGAAGACAAACGGGTGGCCAACAAACATGAAAAGATGTTTAACATCACTATCAGAGAAGTGCAAATAAAAGTAAAACAAGGCACCACCTCACACCAGTCAGAAAGGCCAGCATTAAGAAATCTACAGATAACAAATGCTTAGAGGGTGTGGAGAAAAGGGAACCCTCTTACCCTGTTGGTGGCAATGTAAATGGATACAGCCACTATGCAGAATTGTATGGAGGTTCCTTTAAAAACTAAAAATGGAACTATGATATGACCCAGCAATTCCACTACTGGGCATATGCCTTGAGAAAACCAGGATGCAAAAAGACACATGCACCCCAATGTCCGTCGCAGTACTATTGACAACAGCCAGGACATGGAAGCAAGCTAATGATGAATCGATGATGAATGGATAAAGAAAAAATGGTACATGTCTACAATGGCATACTACTCAGTCATAGAAAGGAATGAAAGTGGTCATTTTGTCGAGATGTGGATGGACTTAGAGTCTGTTATACAGAATGAAGTCAGGAAGACAAAAACAAATATATATTAACACATATATGTGGAATCTAATAAAAAGTGGTACAGATGAAACCTGTTTGCAGGGCAGGAATAGAGATGCAGATGTAGCGAATAGACTTATGAACATAGGGAGGGGAGAAGGGAGGGGTGGGATGAATTGGGAGATTGGGACTGGCATATTTCCATGTGTGAAATAGACAGCTAGTGGGAAGGTGCTGTATAGCGCAGGGAGCTCAGCTCAGCTTTCAATGTCAGTCCCATTGCCTAATGCCAGCGTCCCTCGTTCATCTTCTTTCCCAGGTGGTTCAGAATGCAGCAGACGAGAGAGGTGATGTCACCCACCAGTTGTTGCCAAACCCCAACACAGAGAAAATAAAGCAACAGAATGAAAATGAACACCCGTCTACAGCGTTCTGCAGAGAAGAGAGCGTGACCCGAGAATGAGGAACTGGCCAGCCCTCCAGGTGGAAAGGCAGCTGCGTGGAAGAACTCCGGAAATAGAGCACCCAATGCTCTTCCTAAGACAGTGTTCAGTGATGAAATCCTGCCAATCAGCGATGATTCAAAAGAAAAAAAAAAACACTCAGGAATGTAGAACCTCTGTTAGAATGACTGGTAGTTACTTCGCATCTATTTAAGTGCAGAACTAGGAATAGCTACTAGGTGAAGGCTGGTTGCAGAAAAGAATGTAAATGTTATAAAACCTGTCAAAGGAAAAAATAATTTAAGTAAGAAAAATTGAGGGGTGGGTGGAAGGGAGATGGGAATGCACTTAGGATTTTTAAAGTGCAGTCAACCCATGGCATCCAAAATTGAAACACGCTGGTAAAAATAACATAATTACTCTAACCCCATAATGGGTTTTATTCTCGCTCCATCTCCTGTTCTCTCTGTTAGAGGGAACTTTTAGAAACAAATATCTCTTGTGATGAATTAGCATTTATCTAAAGCCTGTTCTTCCATTCTACCTCAGTATCTTTCTCTTCAGTTGAGTTTGAGTTAGGTTACATTTCATGCTTTTCATTTTAAAATAGTAAATATGGTATGATCATCTTTTTATAAAATTGTTGTCTATCTTTCTATCCATTGTCCACACACCCATCCATTTAGCCTTTTTATATACATAAAAAGAAACCTAAAATGAAGGTCAGGTTAATCCTAGGTGTTTGGGTTTGGGGTGATTTGTTGAGTTCTTCTTTACTTGAAGAGGTAATATTTTTTGAGTGAGTCAGATGGCATTAAGAGTTACTCATGTAGCTCAATATCGAAACAACAAGCAACCCAATTAAAAAATGAGAAGACCTAAATGGCCATTTCTCCAAAGAAGACAAACGGGTGGCCAACAAACATGAAAAGATGTTTAACATCACTATCAGAGAAGTGCAAATAAAAGTAAAACAAGGCACCACCTCACACCAGTCAGAAAGGCCAGCATTAAGAAATCTACAGATAACAAATGCTTAGAGGGTGTGGAGAAAAGGGAACCCTCTTACCCTGTTGGTGGCAATGTAAATGGATACAGCCACTATGCAGAATTGTATGGAGGTTCCTTTAAAAACTAAAAATGGAACTATGATATGACCCAGCAATTCCACTACTGGGCATATGCCTTGAGAAAACCAGGATGCAAAAAGACACATGCACCCCAATGTCCGTCGCAGTACTATTGACAACAGCCAGGACATGGAAGCAAGCTAATGATGAATCGATGATGAATGGATAAAGAAAAAATGGTACATGTCTACAATGGCATACTACTCAGTCATAGAAAGGAATGAAAGTGGTCATTTTGTCGAGATGTGGATGGACTTAGAGTCTGTTATACAGAATGAAGTCAGGAAGACAAAAACAAATATATATTAAACATATATGTGGAATCTAATAAAAAGTGGTACAGATGAAACCTGTTTGCAGGGCAGGAATAGAGATGCAGATGTAGCGAATAGACTTATGAACATAGGGAGGGGAGAAGGGAGGGGTGGGATGAATTGGGAGATTGGGACTGGCATATTTCCATGTGTGAAATAGACAGCTAGTGGGAAGGTGCTGTATAGCGCAGGGAGCTCAGCTCAGCGATCTGTGATGACCTAGAGAGGAGGGATGGGGCGTGGTGTAGGAGGTTGGTTCAAGACGGAGGGGATATATGTATACTTATGTGAGAGTTGGACTGTGAAGAAGGCTGAGCGCCGAAGAATTGATGCTTTTGAACTGTGGTGTTGGAGAAGACACTTGAGAGTCCTTTGGACTGCAAGGAGATCCAACTGGTCCATTCTGAAGGAGATCAGCCCTGGGATTTCTTTGGAAGGAATGATGCTAAAGCTGAAACTCCAGTACTTTGGCCACCTCATGCAAAGAATTGACTCATTGGAAAAGACTCTGATGCTGGGAGCGATTGGGGGCAGGAGGAGAAGGGGACAGCAGAGGATGAGATGGCTGGATGGCATCACTGACTCGATGGACATGAGTCTGAGTGAACTCTGGGAGTTGGTAATGGACAGGGAGGCCTGGCGTGCTGCGATTCATAGGGTTGCAAAGAGTTGAACACGACTGAGCGACTGAACTAATAACTGATTCACTTTGTTGTACAGCAGCAACTAACACATTATAAAGTAATCATACTCCAATTTTTTTTAAAAAAAGAGTTGCTTTATCGAGAAGCCACTGTGTGCTGGTGAGATGCTAGGGGTCAAAAGTGCGAGGCCTGCATCCCTCAGCCCGCCTTCCTCACTCCTGCTCCTCACTCGGTGTTTACTGATTCCTGGAGTGGACATGTGTGTGTAGGGGTGGTCAAGGATCCAGTGCCATTTAACATGAGGAGGGAAGGCCCGTTCCCATGGGCGGTGGTGGGGGTTGTTGTATGGGAGGAGAGCTGGTGGAGCTCCATGAGGAGTCTCCGTCAGCAGAAGCTTTGCGGGAAACCTCAGCGGAGGGGAGGACAGACCCGGGTCTGCCACTCTTCCCCTGCTCTTCTACTCGGCGCTGGTGTTGCCCCAGAGTCCTTTTCTCTCTTCGGGGACCCACTCTCTCTAGGAGAGCTCATTCACATTAGACGTCCAACACCAAGGACACCCAGATCTGTGTCTTCAGCTCCAATCTTTCTTCTGGCCACAGATCCACACATCCAGGTGTCCACCGAGGGCTTGCCCGGGGCATCAGACTCAGCAGGACCAAAACTAGCCTACTGTTCCTCCTGGCTTGCCTTGTCCTGGCTAACACCACCTCCATCTACAGAATCCCCCAGAAACCAGGCCTCACCCTACTAACCGCCACATCGGGCCTCTCTGCCAGTCTTGCTTCTGCCCCCTCCTTAGGGATTTCCCACAGCACTCTTCCCTCCCAGGGCTACAAGCCTCCTCTTTGCTTAATTGGACAGCCTCGGATCTCGTAGCAAGTCCCCTAGACCAGCAGTCCCCAGACTTTCTGGCATCAGGTACTAGTTCTATGGAAGACAACTTTTCCACAGACAGTGGTGCGTGTGTGTACGTGTATCACCTCCATCTCAGATCATCAAGCATTAGATCCTGGAGGCTGGAGACCCCTGCCCTAAAACAAGGCTCACCCCCTGCAGCCTGTTGTTCACACTGATGACAGAGTGATCCTTCATCATCCGATCCCCATGGTGCACCCCTCTTCTCACTTTCCCAGAGGTGCCCTATGCCCTGGACACGTCACTTACATCCCTTGCATGCTCTCCAAGCTTTCACACACATTTCTCCACCTGGAAGGCTGCATCCCTGCCCAACCAGGGGGCTCTCACCCTCACTCACAGAGCCAGGCTCCCTGTTGCCTTCCCTGACCACCCGCCTACCCAGCATCTCTGCCCCACAGTAGGATTATGACCCTTCCTCCATCTGGAGATCCACATTAGCTCATCTCCTCTGCTAATGTGAGTTCTCCTTTACCCTAAAACCTACAGTGCCCCTGATCCATGACAAGTGCTCAATAAATGTTTGCTGTGAGAGGCATAAGTCCAGAAGCTGGGGGAACTGTGTCCTGGAACATCGGGCTTCCATATGCCAAGGGCACACAGAGCTCTCCCAGAGCATCCCACCCCCAGAGGCAGGTGTGCATCTCAAAGAAAGGAGCTTTAGAAAGGTGACGTGTCTTCGTGATTCTTCTCTCTGCCACACTCCTCCTCTGCTCCCTGCTCTCCCACCTTCTCTGAATGCCAAGATATTTGCATCCCAATAGAAGAGAAGCCCTCTCCTCCGCAGAACCTCCTAAGGTTCTGCCTGGATTCTGGATTCGATTCAGCTCCTGCTGCTCTGGGTGGGGTGTATGAGGTGTGCCTGTGCATGTGTGTGTGTGTGTGTGTGTGCGTGCACACATGTGCAGGCATATGCACACAGTCATATTTATTTAGCTCTCAGGGGGCACACCTTGACCAAGTCTATGTGCCCGTTCTCTTATGTTTGTGAGCCACAAGCATGATCGCCCAGTTCCATGGTAGAGCCCCATTTTTGTGGAGTGTATGGTGGGCCAAGGTGGGAAGAACAGAAGGGAATGGTATGTTTCACAACTGGGCATCGGATGGTCCCTACAGCACTGTCGCACCTCCTCCTCCTCCATCCCTGCCCCTCACCCGCCTGCACACCATATAAGCTTGGAGACGGTGCTCAGCCTGGTCCACAGCAAAGGTCCACTGTGGTTACTATGTGCACAGAGAGCCATCCATCCCTCCCTCTTAATAGCACTGCTTGGCCCCACAGCTAACATTCAAATTAATTACCGTGCACCATCAGGGATCCCATGAGCAGCTTATTAACTAATTAACTTGTTACTGTTCAGCGTGTCCTCATTCCATGAGCGCCCTCTTTCCCATACACTTCCTGCTGAGTATGGTTTTGATCAGATCCCTCCCCTGGGCAACAACTTTCATGGTTCCCCATCACCTGGGAAACGAAGAACAAACTAGGCCAGGTGCACAAGCCTTGCTTGACATAAGCCCTGTGAGAGGTCTTTCCAGTCCAATCATCCACTTCCTTGTCCCAGTGTGACCAAGCAGGACCCTATGGTGCTTTCCTAGGACACAACCCCACCCCCCGCCCCCAGATCCCCCAATCATGTCCTCTGCCTGCTCTTGTCTGTAGAAAAACTGTAGCTTCCTAGGCCTTCCCCGAACTAAAAAGAAATTTCATCAGAGATGTGAGAAAATGCAGAAAGAAAGGGAAACGGTCAAGCAAGACAAAAATAATACTAGTTTGGCCATTAAACAAAGTCAAGTGCCTCTAGTTCCTCCTCAAGGACTATAGATAATATTCTAAGCCATGTCCTGTGAGCCGTGGTGCAGATACTGAAACAGCCACCAGGCGGAAGAAGTTAGTTGCATGCTGCCCACGAGTGCGTAGACCCCAGACTGGTTGGAACCAGAAGGTTGATGATGCTGACTCCTGATTACCTCACCACCAACCAATCAGAAGGATGCCCACAAGCTAATCAGGCACCCCATAACCCTCCTCCCTCACCCTGTCCTTAAAAGCCTTTCCATGAAAACCATCAGTGAGTTGGGGGCTTTTGAGCACCAGCTAGCTGGACTCCTTGCTTGGTGCCCTGCAATAAACTTGGCACTTCCCTTCACCACAACCCAGGTCAGTAGGTTACCTTTACCGGGCACAGGCGAGCAGATGTAAGTTAGGTTCAGTAACAGCTTTGCCACTTTTTGCTTTCAAAGCATATCCTGCTGGTACCTCCAGTTCATGCCTTTCCCCAGGGCATCCCCTCCATCCAGAAGATGCTTCCTCCTCTCCCCAGATTCTGATCTTATCCATCCTTCAAGGTACTTTCATATATCCCCCTTCCAATCAAGCCTCTTCTGACCCACCCATAGCCCATGCCCATCCCCACTATTGAACTGTCTCTGTTCTTTGTGCCTCTCTTATGTCTCAGCCCACGTTCTCCTGTGCTGTAAACATCTGCGCCCTGGTAAATTCTTCCTTTCTGAATTGCAAACTCACGGGGAGAGAGGGCTGCACTACTCATACTTGCGTCCCTATATTCCTGGTACTCAGCAGGTGCTCTGGAAATATTTGCTGAATTGATTACCAGCTACCAGAGGCTCAAAAAAGACTTTGATAGGGTCACAACTTCTGCGGCTGAGGCAGTCCATGTCCTTGCACAATTGGCGCCGCCAAGGTCCCCACGACCCAAGCAGCTGCACCACATTCACGCTCAACCCTCACTGGGGCAGAGCTGCCACAGGCGAAAAAAAAGCCTTGCATCTATGTACGCAGGGTTGCTTCGGTCACGTTCAACTCTTTGTGAGCCTGTAGACTGTGGCCTGCCAAGCTTCTCCGTCAGTGGGCTTCTCCAGGCAAGAATACTGGAGTGGGTTGCCATACCCTTCTAGGGCACTGTATTTCCTGCTGCCCTAGCCGCCAGCTCCCCTGTGTAAGCTGCCAGAGCCCCTGCGATCCAAGGAGCTGTGCTATCTCCACACCTGGCCCTCACTGGGGCAGACCCAAGTCCTCCAGGGCAGCTGCAGGAGCAAACCCCAGTGGACAACCCACATGCAGAGGTGGAAATAAAACTATAATTGAAACCCAGGGGCGGTGTGGCTAAGGAAGAAGACTCAAAACCTTCCCACCAGCTCTATAAGCTGCAGATTAAATCCACATGATCAACTAGGAAGACTCTGTGTCCATTGAATATATAAAAGGACACTGAGAGCTCCTACAAAAGAAAACACACTAGTTCTGATAGCTGTGGACATTAGAGGCAAGAACACACAGGAGCAGGACCAGATTAGAGTCTGAGCTTTCCCAACAGCAGGTCCAGAGACCAGTGCAGTGTTGGAGGGCATCCTAGGGAGATAAGGTAGACTGTGACTCCCAGAGAGGGAAAGGATGCTGACAGCAGAGACTCAAGAAAAACATTTATTATTCTTGTGCTTTGACTTGTTCTGTAGTTTATTTTGGATTTTTTTCTTTTTTTTCCCTTTTATGTAGTTGTCAATTTATTAGCACTATGAAATCTATTAAGCTTTTGAGCTTTTGTTTTTCAATCACACTTTTTATTGCTGTTATAAACTTCTGCCTCTACGTTGGCCTTTTGCAGTTCTGTGGAGTTTTCCTTTTCCTTCTTCTTCTTTTTTTTCTCTTTTTTTAATTTTTAATTTTTTAAACCTATAAGATTTTTCTACATTTATTCTTTTGTTTGCTTTTCCTACTTTCCTTTTCCCCTTGCAGTTAATCTTTAATATTTACTGAATTGAACTGACAAATGGGAGTGCATTTCTAAGGGCTGACGACTCTTCTGGAGAGAGGGAGAGTCCCTGTTACAAAGCCTGGGTCTCCAGAGGCCCCCATCTCCTGTTTCTAGAAAGGCTCCAGAGTCCTTCAGAGCTGTGTGAGTGGCATCAGGTACCCACTGGGGCACATGCATCTCCTACATCCAACCTGGTTCTCCTCCACAGGAGATGGCCTGTGTTTTGTGCCCAGGGATGTGTTTGGACTGGGAGATGAGTGAGGTATTGGGAGAGGCAGAGAGAGCCTGGATCTGAAGCAGGAAGCACAGAGTCACTGTTCTCCCTGGAAAAGCCTTACAAGCCCAGGGACTTTGACCCAAGAGCTCTCGGCTCACTGCAGAGATGGGACAGAGGCCAAACAATGGCATAATATCTATGTGCTGATAGTGTGCTGGTCCACTAAGGGACCAGACGGAGCATCTTAGTCTGAAGACCAGCATCCTATTCCCCTCAAGGCCTAGAATCAGGCCTTGAACGCTGTAGGAATCTAATTGATGATAATTGCTAACACCTGCGGACAGCAGGTATTGATATCACAGAGACCTGGCTGGTGAACTTGATGAATGACCTTGAGCAATTTCTCATCTGGGTTGTCGTGAAGATTCAAAAAAAAAGTTTGTAAAAAGCCCAGCTCAATGCCTGGCACATAGTAGGTGCTTATACATGGGCGTTCACAGTGCGGCTACAGGGCATCAGTGGCCTGGTGGCAGCCCAGCTCTCCCATCACCAGCCTGAGGCTCAGGCATGTCCCCCGCCCAGACCTCAGTGACCACATCTGGAATGGGAGGTGGGAAGGCTGGACTACCTGATTTCCGAGGTCCTTAATATTTGTCAATATCTCTGCCTCTATGAATAAAACTGGTAAGGGGGATGATTTGAGTGTCAGAAGAGACTAGTTGCTCTTAAAATCGTGTGATTAATCTTTGAAAAGGCATACAAAAATAATAATTACCCAAGTGTGGCAAGAAATCTTGGATTCTTTCATTACATTAATAAAATCGCCAATGAGGTAGCACTCAGACATATAAGACAACTCAATCCATTCCTTGTTGATGAGAATCTTTAGGGCGAATACATCCCTCCCAGAGAGATCCAGCTGAGAAAGGTAGCACATATAGGCTCAGCTGCTCATGCTTGGAGCCTTATTTATGATTCACTTATTATCACAATTTCTAGATGAATCACAGGACAGGGCACCCAAGGGAACTGCAGACAAGTGGTATGGATAGAGAAGCATCCTAGGATTGCTTCTGAAACATGCAGCTTTCCTCCTTGCAATCCCAGATAGACTAGGGGAGCTCTGGGGGAGGCTTAGGTTCCAACAGAGACCGTGGTAGGCTTAAGAAAAAAAAATATCAATGTATAAAATCAAATTTCATGCTAAACACCCAGAGTATGCTGTAAACACCACTATCCAAGGCTGCAAGGAAAGTTTTGAACTAAACCTTATGTATTCACACCAGACTGAAACTCATCCAGGGCAACCTCTCTCCCCTCATTTGTTTGTCTTAACCCAACATCTGGCCCATCCCAAGCACTCAAAATGTCTTTATCAAGGGAATGCCCAAGTGATTGAAAGGATTAATAGGAAAATCCTTATTCACCTTTTCTAAGACACCAGGCTTGACTTCAGAAAACAACTGTGACCTGGTAAATCAGCTTTGCCAGATGGGAGCCAAAGCAGCTTTTGAGTTCCCCAAGAGCCAGGAAAGGCCCTGTCCACAAAGGGGCTGACTTAGAGCTACAGCGCCTGCCCCTAGTCACTGACCACCTCGTGTGCAAAAATGACTTGAACATCACAGCTCCTCCATGTCCTGCTTATTCGGCTTCAAGACAATCCAAATGTCATATAAAATAAACAGTGGGACCTCTTCATGATTTTGTGGTCTATTTAGTTTGCAGAAGAAAGCCTTTTTTTTCACCCACACGGAGTTAGTGACTACAAAACTCTCAAGACATTAATTTCATTCATCCATTCTGTTGGGATGTGCAGACACGGTGCAGGTGGATTCTCAGAACCCAGCCCCCATCCTCAATGCTCATGTCGACTGGTAGGAGAGAGAAGACCGTCTCACACCTTGGAAGAGAAGGTCGGAAGTGGAAATCTCACTTTGAAAGAAAGGACCAAACAATGGAAGGGAACAGTCAGATTTTCACCTTAGAGGTTTGGAGTGTGAAAACATCCTGAGCAAGGAAATGTAGGTTCGGCCCTGCATCCGACAATGCTAAAGGCCGGGAAGCTTTCAAAGGCAGCATTCTTCGAGGTGAGATCAGTGGGAGAACCCACGACGCGTCCGGATTCTTTCATCTCTGCTTCCGGGTGCGCACCCGCAGGCATCCTGGATGCCCGCACTGTGCTGAGGGACAAAGAGCTCACTTCCTTCCCCAGGACACCTCATCCTCTTGTTTCTGTCCAGCAGAAACACCAGCCCCTCCAAACACCAGCCCCACACGCTCTTGCCCTCCTCTCCCTGATCCGAACCCCATCCACTGTTATCCCGGGCAGGCGGTATGGCGCCCGCTAGGTACGGACTTCCCACTGAAGGGTAACTGGAGAGCCCCCGCCGCACCCAGACACTGCATGGTCTGAGAGTGCAAGCCCCTGGGGAGACCACCCCACCAAGTGAAAACCTGGCCCAACCTCGTTCCTTCAACTTCAAACTCCGCGGGGGTGGAGTTTCGAGGCGGGAGGAGGGTTTTGTGGAGGGAGCAGAGGAGGGACTGCCCCCAGGGACTCAGACCCCCAGCCCCACCCAGGTTCAGGCGGGGCTGACGCGCGGCGGTCTTACCCGGGCA
>SJXQ01012281.1:394333-444000 GCA_006408695.1 Aepyceros melampus
CAAGATGTCCCTCTATCTCCACGAGCTCTCTTGTGTGACCCCAGCAAATCGTCACTCCCACCCAAGCCTCCGTTTTCTCATCCTTGAACGGGGGCATCTTGCGGCTTCACTGCCAGCCCAGATGCTCATGCTCCGATGCCACTGCCGGACGCAGGTGGAAATGGCGTACAAAGCTGCAGCCGCAGCGCTGCTCAACCCATCGCCCCAGGGGCCATGGGGACCCCAAGAGCCCTCGCATCCCAAGGTTGCCGGCTGCGCCTCAGTTCCATGGGGCCTCCCAGAGGGGGCTTCAGGCGTGTGTTCTGCTTGACATGTTTGCCCAGGACGCTCTGTAATTTAGTGTGTGTGTGTGTACACGTGCGCACACACGCACACACACAAACGTGCGTCAGAGTGAGGGACATTTTTCTCCTTAATCTCTTCTTTCTCCCTGGGAACCTCCATCTCCTCCTCTCTTTCCTCTCAAACTACCCCACAAGCGTGGTTTATAGGGGCAAAGCCAATCGTGAAAAGGTCCAGAGTGGGATTCATATTTTGCCCCATCTCTGCAGTTCAGTCCCTCCTGTGAATCCAGGGTTGGGCCTTGGCCCAGAGAGCAAAGCTTCAGAAGGCTGGGGTGAGGTTTCTCTGTTACAGTATCTGCCCCCCACCCTCACATCTGGATTTCTCCAGTGACCCGCACACAGCCCTGGGCCACATGTAGGGCAAGGCAGGGGGGCCTTAGGTCTTTAGTTGGGGGTGGTGGTGCTGAGTGTGATGACAGACAGCTTGAAGGTGCCAGGTTCTTTGCATCTCGCCCCCAATCTGCTCCCCAGCTCCCCCTGCAGCAGGCCGGGAGTCAACAGAGAGTCTGTGGTTCTGCAGTTTAGCGTCGTCCAGCACAATCTCACTTCGTCCGTCAGATGAGAGGTGTTACCTTCATAGTTCGACTCTGTCCATGGCAGCTGATGAAAACGTCAGCTTCCAGAATCCTCAGAAGGCCCTCTGGGACCAGTGACAATGGAACTGGGGGCCCCAGGCTTCCAAGAGGTGCAAGAGCAGGAAACCTGGGGCCCAGGCAGGAAAAGGAGCTGAAAGGAACCAAGGGTTGCAAAGGAGGTGGAAGAGTCTCCACCCATCCTCCAAAATGCAACCACATCTGTTGATTTCTAAATTCTCCATCCAGAATGTGGGCTATGATAAGAACAACATTCGTGAACATTGTAAAAGAACAGCAATTAGTTCAAGGTGTCACACTCCAGGAAGGTGGTCCTAATGACCCCCACCCCCAGACAAGGCCCAGCGCCCACTCTCTCCCTCGATTCACAGCTTCTGAGCTGATTCCACCCGTGGACCCTTTGCCCTGGGTTCTATGTGTCTATGTTCTCTTCCATTTGTCATTTTTGCTTGAGGGCCAGGACTGTATCGTATGCACGTCTGAAACCCCCACAGCTGGTACTAGGAGTTCAGAACATGTTCACTGAACAACTTTATACTAGAAAGTGAAAGCGCAAGTCACTCAGTCATGTCCAACTCTTTGCCACCCCATGGACTATACAGTCCCTGGAATTCTCCAGGCCAGAATACTGGAGTGGGTAGCCTTTCCCTTCTCCAGGGGATCTTCCCAACCCAGGGATCAAACTAGGGTCTCCTGCATTGCAGGCAGATTCTTTATCAACTGAGCTATCAGGGAACTAACAGTCAGCCCAAAGGGTAATAGTCAGGAGAGCAGAAATTAAAAAGTGGGCTCTGGCTTAGGTATCAGAAGGGTCAGTGGCTCAGCTGACAGGTACTCTGTTCTGACCAGGTGAATTGCTACAGCTTTATAGATATGGAAACCGGAATTCAACAAGGCTTCAGGCCTTGCTTAGGGCAAGTTCAAGGAATTTTTCCTAAAGATGCATAGGTCTATAGGAGGCCCCATGAAACTCAGCCCCTTCTTGAGAACCTCCAGAGGGCCTAGGGAAGGGATGGACTTTTTTCCCCTGTAATGCACCTACAAACCTTACAAAGATCACCTGTTAGCCTTAGGGCTGGAACATACTAGTGAATTTACTTTTCAAAAAAAAGAGACATTCAACATCTATTTAATTAGACATTCACTTTTATTGCATAAATACAATATTCTAAAATACTCTTAACTCAATATGACTGGATAAAGTGAGAAAGGAGAAGAATTTGAGGAAGGGAAGAGAGAAGGAATTAGAACACAAAGAAATAGAAAAAATAGGATAGAGCAGGAAAGAAACACCTAGAAGGAAGGAAGTTCTTGAGACATCATCCTACGGGTCACTTGGACTGTAGAATTCGAAGGGAGTAACCTCTTGTCACACGCCATAAGAATTTAATATTTCTTTGTTTTTAACCTTTTGACTGTTCAGCTAGGTCAGCACACTCACTCTTTTATCCTGTCCACAGTCACTGAATAGCCTACTACCCACAGGAGACTGTGCAAGCCTTTGAGGCTGCAAAGGGGCAGCGCTCCAGGGTCTCCCAGTTGGGGGGTCGGGGGAGGTAAGTGGAGCAGCCCAAAGAAGCAGTGGATGAGAGAGGGCAGGGGCATCACAGACAAGGACCAACCCAGCTCAGGTGCAGAGGCACTTCCAGCTGAGTCTAGCCGAGACGCTAAGGGTGCAGCAGGGCATTCCATGCACAGCAGCGTAAGAGCAAGGGTGCAGCTGGCCCTGCAAAGGCTCAGGGATTCCAGCCTCCAGGGTCCCTTTCCCCCTGAGCCCCTCCCGGGTGTGCTGCTAGAAGAAAGGAGGGCCAGTTCTCCTTTGGTCCTTAGAAATTCTGCCACAGACAACCCTTCCCCCACCCCTGGGAGCTGACGTTCTCCCCCAGAACATCTTGCCACCTGGGACCTAAAGCACTGCCCTTAGTAAAACATAAGCCTCGGAGGCCTTCACAGTCAGGCATCTCTGATCACGCTGAGCCTGGCTCCTGGGCTCCCCAGAAGTGCCACTTCCACCCTCCCAGATTCCAAGGGGTCAAGACTGGCCTCCTGGGGTCATAACCTCCATGAGAGCAGAAGGAGAGCATTCATCTTTCCTCTTAGGGCTTCCCTGATGGCTCAGATGGTAATGTAGGAGACCCAGGTTTGATCCCTGGGTCGGGACGATCCGCTGGAGAAGGAAATGGCAACTCACTCCAGTATTCTTGCCTGGAGAATTCCATGACAGAGGTGTCTGGCGGCCTACAGACCATGGGGTCACAAAGAGTGAGACATGACTGAATGACTAACACTTTTCTGAGGGTCCGGCCAGCAGGCACAGCCTGGATGTTGCCTAGTAGATGCTGGTTTTCCAGCTGCAGGGCCCTGGGCTAGGATTTCTACCTAGCACAGTGTGACTCCCCCCCCCAAACAACCAGGCCTGCCCCATCCAGGCCCCCTGAGCCTGGTGGGCAGCAGCAGCCTTGTTGGCCAACTTGACTGGTGGAGGGACAGCATGGATCACCCTGAACCTGTGCAACAACCTAGCTTCCGGTACACAAAGGTCATCAAGTTCCCTCTCCTCCACTGGAGGGGATGCCTCCCCACCCCAGTCTACCCCTCTCATCCCCACTCCTTTCTGCCCACTTCTGGTGGCAGGAGAGCTGGCCTGGCAGGCCCTGCGGAGAGGTGGGCTGGCAGCCTCGCTCCAGGAGCTGTGAGAAGACACCTGAAGCTGAGCAGAGCTTTATCTGGGAGCAGGCGGCTGCTGAATAATGAATTCAGACTGTCTGCACTGCTAGGCTGTGCTCAGGCGCACACGACACACACACACACACACACACACACACACAGATACACACACGCTGGGCTGACAACTTGGAGGGGCGGGAGCTGGCAGGGCTATGAGTCTCTGTGAGTCCTGGAGGGAGCCGCTGGGCTTCGTTGCCTTGGTCTCTGTGGGCCGCATTGGAGGGAGAGGAGGCGGCGGCAGAGAGGAGGGAGGCGTGAGTGTGCTGAGTGCTCCATCCACAGAGCTCGCTCCTTCCCCGGCTGCTCCCTCCTGGCGGTGCCGGGGCTCCTCGCACCAGCATGGCCTTGCTCGTCCACCTCAAGACAGTCTCTGAGCTGCGGGGCAAGGGGGACCGGATCGCCAAAGTGACTTTCCGAGGTAGGGAAGCCCCCGTCTTATGGGGACCCCCAGCTCTGGGCAGATGGGATAGGGCAGCGAGGGAAGGAGGGATTGGAAAACTTCTAGCAGGCTTGGGGCAACAAAGCTTCTCATGGGCAGCCATCTGCCCCTTGCCAGGCTAGCCATTATGATTTCTCGAAAATCAGCGTCCCCCTGTTTCAGTATCTGCGTGTCTCTCCCTGCACTGGCCGATGTGCCAGCCAGAGGACTGTAGAGTCTTTGGCCTACAGGAGGTCCTGGGGAGGCAAAAGCAAGAACCCCACCCCCAGGCTCAGGGGACTCTGGGCCCCCTCCCCTTCTCTCGCTCCCTCATGCAGGCTGGTTTCCTTGGACACAGAGTGGAGGTGGGGTCCCGGCCTGGAAGACCCAGGCTCCTAGAAACCAGCATGATGGAGATACTGTTGGCTTCTTTTAGGTCTCTGTGGTCAGGGATCCTTTGAGCCCCATGAGCCTCTCTCACTGTCAGTTCTCTTCCTAGCCCCCTAGCATCCAGTCACCATTTACTATGACCTCTGTGCCACAGCTGGGGGCCGGGGATGACCCAGGCCTGGCCCTCGACAAGCCCACATCCAGTGAGACAGGAGGACCAGGGGACAGGTAATAGGAGAGGTGCATGATACGATGCGGATGGGGACAAAAGTAGCATGCAAGCTACAGAAGCAGCACCCTGACACAGGTTGGAGGCAGGGTAGTCAGGGAAGGCTTCCAGGAGGAGGTGACACCACAGCTGAAACCCA
Organism: Aepyceros melampus; assembly: GCA_006408695.1. NCBI lineage: Eukaryota > Metazoa > Chordata > Mammalia > Artiodactyla > Bovidae > Aepyceros > Aepyceros melampus. The sequence continues at coordinate 399,174 of SJXQ01012281.1, forward strand.
AGGGAACAGCAGGAAGAGTAAGGTGAAGAGATAAGGACAGAGCAGACAGAAGCGACAGGATGCCCAAGATCAGGAGAGGAGCTGGAACATGGGAACAGACTGAGGCTCCACGAGCCTGAATCCCTGAGCAGAGCAGGGAAGCCGAGGCGGCCTTCACTCCAAGGACAGTAGGCAGTCCCTGGTCTTGGTCCCTGCGCCACAGCCCAGTCCCCTGGGCCAGGCGCGTCTCTGGCAGCCTTTGACTGAAAGCCAGGTGCTCCTCACTAGACATGGCCCTTCCTCCCCTGGAGAGGGGCCTGGGGGGTGGGGGGTGAGCAAGGGAGGAGCTGAACAAAGCCACCAGACTAAATAGCAGAACGAGCATTGGGGCCCAGGCTGGACACACATCTGCGCCTTTGTCAGGAGGGAGAGAGGAGACCATGGGGCAGCCTTCCCAGGAGGTCTCCAGCAGCCCCCAGGGCATCCATATCACCCCCTTGGTTGAGCCAGCTCTGGGCACCAGGCCCTGGGTTGTCCTGAGGCCTGCTCTCGTAGGGACAGCCAGAGGTAGAGGGGGTTGTGGTGTCCCTGCCGATAGGAGGGAGAGGAACGGGGGCCTGGATGCCCGTTGCTTCCCACACCCACCCAGACTGCTTTCTCTGCAGCACCCTAGATCTCCACGTGCCACCTGCCGGCTGGTGCTGCCTTTGGAAAAAGCAAACATGTCCTCTCAAGGGTCCCTGTGTTGGACAGAGCACAGTATTTCGGTCTTTAGCTGCAGGTTGCAATGTTGCTGCTATGGCAGGATAGTCCAGGCTGCACTCACCAGTCCCATTTGCAGGCAGAGAAACCAAGGCGTAGAGAGATCTGTGTATCCTTGGTGGAGGCACCGAGGCACGGTGGGCCCAATCCACAAGTCCTCACCCGCAGCCCTAGTTCTCTGCCCTCCAGGCCTCTTTATCCCTTCTGGTGAGCTGGGAGTGAGCACCTTGTCTGTCTGATGTTCACCTTTTTCGCTGAGCGGTAGGGCCAGTCCTCGCCTCAGGAACTAGCCTCTTGCAACCTGTACCCTCTGGACTGAGTGGAGAGTCCACTTCTGAGCTCTGCCTCTGGAGTGGGCTGTGGTAGGTAGAGCTGCTGAGGAGGGGGCTTTGGGCAGCAGGAACAGACAGACGGCAGGTTTCCAGAAAAAATCCACTGCAACAAACCGAGATGCCCCAGTCATTCACCTGCTGCTGCCAGCGGTTGACTATAAATGCCCGCAAAGACCAACACTAACTATAATTCAGAGGAAACTGACTCAGTCTAGAATGTTCCACAGCACCCCCTGCACACAGCCACTGGTGTCCAGGCAAGTCCCCAGCAGGGAGAAATGAGAAGCCAGTGAACAGTCAGAGGGAGATGCTGGCCCCAAGCTCCCCAGATCGCTTGAGTAAAGCTCCAGGCCAAGTGGTATAAGGGAGCACCAGGTGAGTTATGTGTAGCCCTGGTACACAAGTTGGTTGAAATACAGCTTGACTTTCTGTGCTGTGCCCTCTAGGACACCGAAGCAAGAGCCCTGTGGGACTCTGGTAGAGAAATCTCTAGATATGGGGTCGAAAGCCCCCTGGGTCCCATCTGGGTCCTGCTCCAGAGTTAACCTCTCTGAACCTCAGTTTCCTCATCAGTAAAATGGGCATGATTGTCGGGAGCCAGAGTGAGGAATCCCACTCGTGACAGGGTCACGTGGCAAACTCAGATGGCAGGGCAATTTGAGTCATCGGATTTCTCCCTGGTTTTTCCTGAACATGCGCCCCCCCAAAATAAGAATTTGTCTGTTTTCCCATTTCAGTCTAACCCCCCTTTGATAACGATCTAGCCTGCCTAAACAGAGTCCCTTGACTTTTTGCAAGTTTGTGAATTGCTCACAACCTCCCAAATGTGGAAGGCACAAAAGCCTCAAAGTATCTTAAAGTTTTAGAGTCTTTTCAAATGTATATTGGTGACAGGATTTCACGGTTGACTCAATGATTGCTGCCAGACCTCCTTATTTCTTATCTCTCAGGCCCCGGGAAGATGTGATCTATATAATTGGGATATGAAAAAGGGATATGTAGTAGTTTTGATATTAGCAATACTAAACTTTTGAGTAAGTTACTTTTCCTTTGCTATAAATCACTGTACTTCCTTTTATTACAAACTGCTGTATTCTTATTTAGTGTTTTCTGAGAGAGGCATTCAGACTTTGGAAAGATTAACACAGATAAGTCTTCTGGTTAACAAAAACTTCATCAGGAGAGAGCCATAAAAATGTTAATAGGCCTCTTGGCCAGAAGATAGTGTAAACTACCTGAGACTTTTATAACAGGAAAATATGCAAATAAGAAAGCCTTGTCTCAATGAGGGTTGGGACTGCTACTTCTGCGTAACTCTGCATATTCTATTGTGTGTAATTTGGGGTATATAAGTTGATTCTGAACAATAAACGCTCTCTTAGAGCCTTACGCCAACGTTAGATTTCCCCTTTTTTTTCCCCTTTTTCCCCCTTCCCTTTTTTCCCTTTTTTTCCCCTTTTTTCCCTCTTGGAGCTTTACACCGATGCTGGGCTTCCCATGTCATTCTTTTTCTCCCCTTTCTCCTTTTTTCGGCTGAATTCCCATCTGGGGCGGGGAGGCTCACCACGTCTACTTATCTGTCCCGGCTGCTAAGATCTGTAAGAGAGAGAGCCCAGGGCGGGGCACTCTCCGATATTCAAACGGACGCCGGTGGCCTACGTAGATGGTGCAAACCTCTTGTCTTGAGGTTTTATTGGTTTTCCCCGTAAACCAAGTTATTCAGCCCTCTTTTCTTCCACTAATTTCCTACTATACTATTCTTTCCTGAGCTATCCTGTTCTCTCCTATCCTTTCCTATCTCGCCTGCTCTGTCCCCGCTTTAAATATCCCTGGATCCACCGGGGCTGGACCCCGGTACATGATAATAAAACTCATCTCATCAGGCTGCTGGAGAAGGAAATGGCACCCCACCCCAGTACTCTTGCTTGGAAAATCCCCGTGGACAGAGGAGCCTGGCAGGCTGTAGTCCATGGGGTCACAAGTGTCGGACACAACTTAGCGACCAAACACCACCACCACCACCACCATCAGGCTGCTTCAGTGAAAAAATTAGGTATTGGAAAGCACTTAAGTGACCTCTGTGTTTGTGAGATGGCTGTTCCACTCCTACTTGGGGTGGCTGCTGGCCTCTGAGTCATCTTCTCTCCAGCCCAGCTTCCTTCTTCTGTCAGCCAGGAGTGAGGAGAGAAGGTACCATGGGAGGTAGAGAGGAGAGCATACCTGAGAGGTTCCAACCTGTGCCAAGAGCAGGCAAATCGGCCCAGCCTCTGCTCTGGAGGGAGCCCGCCCACCAGCTAAGATGTTCCACAGGAACCCAGGAACCCAGGGTAGACTCCCTCCCCCAAGACCCCTGTTCCCATATGAGTGGGGAGGCACCATCTTCATCCCCAGCCACGCATGTTTCCCCTCCACTCCAGCTCAGCTGGCCCTTCTACCCTCAGGCTCACTCAGCACACACGACCCAGCTCCATCTGTAGCTTTTGGCTCTCACTGTCCCAGTGCCCGACTCCTAACCGGGGCCTATCCTCATTCATTCATTCCCTGAATGTGCTGACATTTGTGGCCAGGCCTGGAACCCCCAGGGGTAAAGAAGATACAGTCTCTAACCTCAGGAGTCATGGTCCATTGAGTCAGACATGGAGACACCAGAAGGTGCGGACCCCAGTCCCCTCATGCTTGTGGACCTCTGGGCTTTGGGTCTCTGCTTCACATAAGCAAGAGGAAGACTGTGGTCCTCATTTAACCTAGAGGCTTGAATCAGGACTGGGAGGTCTGGGAAGGAGCCATCCTGACTACAGGACGCTACTCAGAAGGAGGCAGTGGAGCTTAAGTTGTCCTTTTTCAACTCCTGAAATCATTCCCGGCATCACTGACAGCCATGGAAGGCGGAGTGGGAAGGGCCTCTAGGATCCTCCAGTCCACCTTTCTCCCTGTTTCTCAGCCCCTTCCATCCCCCTGGCCCTGACTGGGGCCAGCCTCCTGGCCCTCCCTTGCTCTCCATCCCTGAGCTTTCTTGCCAGAATGCTGGGCTGGGGAGTTGATGGGTGAGCTGGGTGAGCTCTGGAAGCTGGGTCTGATCTCCACATAATTCTCCTGACCTGGTCACTGGCACAGAGGTTTGCTTTATCAAGGCTTCTCCCTTGGCCCAGCTGACTTTTCCTCCCTCTCCTTCACCCCAGCCCACTCCATGGGTTCCCACTACACTGACTTCTTGCCATTCCCCAGAGGTGCCAGGCCTTCTTAATCTCCAGGCCTCAAGACACTGTGTTTCTTCTGCCGCCTCCGCCTTGAGAACTCCCGTTAATTCTGTGCACCCTTCAAGGCCCAGCTCAGCTGTCGCCTCCTCTGTGAAGCCCGCCCTGCTTGCAGTACTGTGTGTTCACTCCTCCTCCCACTCACCCAGGGCACTCTGTAGCTCAGCAGCTGCCCCTGTTTACACGCCACTGAAGCTTCCCAGGTGGCACTAGTGGTAAAGAATCTGCGTGTCAATCCAGGATACATAAGAGATGTGGGTTCGATCCCTGGGTCGGGAAGATCCCCTGAAGGAGGGCATGGCAACCCCCTCCAGTATTCTGGCCTGGAGAATCCCATGGACAGAGGAGCCTGGTGGGCTACAGTCTAAGCACCTTCAAGACAGCGATCTGATCTTAGCTCTCCTAATGGAGCCTTATGCTGGGCACTGGGCCAGGTCATCAAACGAATAGGAAATGGCATGTTTTTGAACTTGTTAGTGGGTTTGAATCCTCCTTCCTCTGTGGCACTGCCACTCTGGCTTGGTGTCCTCAACTGTGAATGTCCCCGCACCCTGCTGTCTATCCAGGAGAATCTTCCAGGGCCCCAGCGGGAGGCTAACTTCACCCTCTAGCAAATGTTGGGGAGTTCAGCTCTGGCCCACAGGTCAGAAGTAAGAGGGGCTATACAGCCCCCACCCCATCTGCTTTATGGGATATGCTTATTCTGACCATCACTGCCTAGAGTGCAAGGTACATGGTGGGGCTTTAAAAAACTAGGATCTCACAGTCCAATAGGGGAAAGAAATATGCGCAGATAAATGGAGAAACATTGCCGGGCATAGAGGGCCAAGGTGTGCTTAGTGGCAGGGCATAAACTGCAATACATTCAGAGGATGGCAGCTTGCCCCCATACACACAGAGGTCAAGGAAAGCTTTTTGAGAGGACAGAGGAGGAGACAGAGGAGGGGAGCTTAAGGAAGCACTTAAGCTGAGTCTTGAATAGCTGCTTGCACAAGTGGAGATGTGGAAGAAAGTCGAGGATACTTGCTCGGGGGAGACCAAGCCATTCTGGGTGAGGGACTGACAGGACCAGAGCCCAAAGGAGTGAAATCCCAGTTAAATCCAATGGCCGGGCAGCCACTAGGTTTGGCTGCAGCAGAGCTGGCAGGCAGTCGGTGGAGGCCAACTAGCCCAGAAAGGAACGTGGGGCTGGGTGGGTGACTTCGTGCTGAGAAGGGGTTAGGGCCCTCACTGAGCACTGAGGACAAGATTCCTCTACTCTCTGCTGCTGTAGGGGCCACCTCAGGTTGCAAGTTAGATTCATTTTCCCATTAAAAAGGCGGAGCTTTCTGTCTTGGTGAGACATGATTTCTCTGGAGACTTCTCTGCCATCCCTGATGAAGGAGGCAGAGAGGATCTCAGTGTCCCAGCCCTGAGATGCTCCTGGATGCCTGGACCTGCCTGTGCACACTGGCTCCACTCAGCACCTCCTCTCTAGGAGGTGGGCACTGTCCCTATTGAAGGTGGCAGAGGCAGGGGACCCTTAGGACAGCCCTGCAGTGCAAGCTGGCTGTGGACATGGCTCCATGCCTCTGCAGGTCCCCTGAGGGATGTGTGCCTGCCTCCTCCACTCTTCACAGCACTCACAGGTTGGGGGCAGGATCTTCTCTGCCGAAAGCCCTTGGTGATAAATGTCCCCCACACCGACCCAGCCAGACCAAACCAGTGCAGACCTCGGAGAACAGCAGAGCATGCAGGATGCTGCCAAGGCCTCTCCTGCTCTGATGAGGAGATCATTTTATGATGTTGAAACGACCATAAAATTGGCCTCTACTATAAACGCCCTCAGCAAAAATGCTGCTGGAAGGAAATGTGTTCAAGATCAGACTTGCAAATAATTTCCCTGAATTGCAAAGTCTTGGTTATCTTACCTACCTTTACTGATAACGCAAAGCTATATCCCTTCCACCTACTCCCATCCCTGGCTCCAATCTTTTTTTTTTTTTTTTAACTTTTTAGAATGGAGAATCTCAAATAAATACAAGAGTAGGGAAAATATACTAGTACAATTGCCCTCAAGTTCTCCCCATGCAGTCTTAACAGCTATCAACTGATGGACAACCTTGTTTCATCTGTACCCCCTTCCTACTCCCACTCTCCAAATTATTTGGGAGTAAATCCCAACACCACACTATTTCCTCTGTAAATAGCCAGTATATTGATATAAAAATCAAGGGCTAAAAAGTCCCCATGTATCATTCATAAAAAATAACAATAATTCCTTAATAGTATCAAGTATTCAGTCAGTGATCACTTATGATTGTCTCATTGATGTCATAAACTCTTTCCCAGTTCATTAAAAGTTATATTTTAATGAGTTTTATAAGTCAAGTATTTAGTCATTAGTTCACTCCTTTCATTCATCCAGGTAATAATATTCATCCAGAGCCAATTATGAGCTAAGTGCTATTTCAGGCAATGGGGTGACAGCAGTCAATGAGACAGACATGGTCCTTGCCTTCAAGGGGAAGACAGCCACTGTACAGGTCACTGTGAATGTGATGAGTGTTCTGGAAAGGGAGGGACAGGTGCCAGGCAACATGGGGCGAGGGAAACCCACTCAGACAAGGAGCTCCCGAAGCCTCCCTAAGAGGGTGAGTCAATGAGATGAAGCTGGAAAAGCACACAGGCCCAGGGAGGAGCTTTGCTGGGCAGGGGGTGGGCTGACATCTAAACACTCTTGAGTAAGGATAGTATGTTGACAGAGGCAACACTCACAAAAGGCCCCAGTGCGGGCAGAGGGACCACTGTCGGTACAGGTATAATGATGTGGGACTGTGTCACGGGCTTGGGGAACGAGGAGGCTGCCAGGGCCTGGGCTGGGAGTGGGTGGAGGGGAGGCTGGGCTCAAACACAGAGGGTCTTCAGCGTCACACCCTGGAGTCTGAACTTTGCCTTGGGAGTGGGAGTCCCCGAGGCTCTTGGCAGGAGAATGGGGCGGGGAGATCTGATTTGGGGAAGCACACTCTGGAGGTCAGAAGCCCAGGGAGGGGCAGTGGCACAGGCAGAGGGTTGCGCCTCAACAGGGGGCTGTGGATTTGGTGGCACTGGTTCAGAGAAGGGGCAGCTCTGGAGTTGACAGTAAGCAAGAAGGCAGGGCCAGTGTGCCTCTGGATTCCACACTTGAGTACCTGGGTGGACAGTGAGGCCACCAATGGAGCATGCAAGGAAGAGCAGGTTTGGGGCACACAAAGAGGATGGGCTTGCCTGCAAGTCATTCTAGTGAGTATGTCCCCCGGGGAGTCAGAAATTTCACTCGGTACCCTGTATACACAGGAAAGGGGTTGGAATCCAGTGGCTGGGAATCCAGATGGTAAGGCCTAGGAGAAGGTGAGATGTGCTTGGTTCTTACGGGACTGCTGGGGGATCGGGTGAGAAAGCTGATATACATGAAAAGCTCTACAAGCTGTAAATTACTGTGCAACATAAGGATTATGCTAATTATTCCAGGGCCCCTCATGCTACAACCTTCTACAGAGAGAGAAAGAGAGTGGACTGTGACCCTGGGGACCCCATGGACCCAAGGATTGGTGGGGCAGGAGTTCTCCTTTGGACTCCTCCTCATTGTTGACACCCCAAATTCTGCCAGACAGGAAGATGATGGGGTGGAAACACCTGGAGCCATCACCATCCTGGTGGGCTCCTGCAGTCCAGGTACCTCACCAGGTCCCCTGGGGCCAGCACAGTGCACAGAACAGACCCCCACAGGAGAGACAGGGAAGCAGCACAGCTTATAGGTGCAGCAGGAGAAGCCAAGCAGTTAGCAGCGGGGGCTGCTGAAGACCCGAGCCAGTGATCTGTTTCCTCCACTGACAGTTCCAGAAAGGCTCCTGAGACAGAGAATATCACATGATCCTTTCTACCTTCGGCCTCTTACCTCTTTCCTGCCTGGACTGATCTCCCCCTAAGAGGTTGGCTCAACAGTCATTGCTTCTATTTTATTTTATATTTCTAAGCAAACAGGCTCATCAACTTAACTGGAGGTCAGTTTTCACTTAATGGCTTTTTTAAAAAACCAAGGTTTAAGAAAAAGTCAGGACTGCAGTTTTAACAGTTTTACCCCATTTAAGGATGTAAAAAGAGTCACCTTCCCATTATGCTTCATTATCTTCCCAGTACCTGACACAGGGAAGGTACTCTGCACAGCTTGTGGGTCACTGAGACCTCAGCCTCCTCCATCTGTCACAGAATGGGAGAACCCAAGATGCACCAGTTGCTGAGTGTGTAGCTGGTTCTGTCCTAGGCGCAAGGGGAAACACCACACTCTCTCTACCTTAGTGCCTGGGTCTGAAAAAAATGGGAACCAGAGCCATCAGTCACACAGAAGAAGCAGTGTGAGGCAGCACCTGCAAGGAAGTACAGGTCTGAGCTGAGCCAGAGGGATGGCGTTCCCAATCCCTGCCCTGCCCCTGCCTCTCAGGTGGGTCCCTGACCTAAGCCTGAGTTTCCACTGAGTCCCCGGGTATTAACAGGGTGAGGGAAGGGGAAATAAATAAGTGGAGGTAAGAAATTATATTTGAGTAAGATTTGCAGAAAACAAAGGGTAAGAGGTAGATGAAGCCTCCATCTAACTGAGAAATGGGGCAAAGGAAGGGACAACCTTCCCTGTGGGAACCCCAGGGACTCTACAGAACCCAAACCTGGCTCTCTGAGTTGCTGGCAATCTCTGGAGAGCACACACTGTTTAAGGAACTGAAGGAATAGCTGCTTCCCTGGAAAATTTTTTTCAATAGAATTTCTTCATTCTACTGTGCCATTAGTTGTCATTATAAAGTTCAATAGAATGTGTTCCTCATAGGTGAAGAAGTGTTATTACAGGAGAGAATCAGAAACAACTGAACAATAAATCCTTAGAGACATGGAAGATTTGACAGCATCATCAAGCACCTTGACCTAACTGGCATTTCTAGAATCTTTCACTCTCAGCTGAAAAAATACACATTCTTCTCATATGTACACCGAGTACTTATCAAGACAGGCCATATACTAGGTAATTAAACAAGTCACAATACATTTCAAAAGACCAACATCTTACAGAGTATATTTTCTGACCCCACTGGCATTCAATTAGAAATAAAACACAGAGATCTTTAAAAGCTCCAAATATTCAGAAATTAAATAATACCCTTCTAAATAAACTGTGGCCAAAGAAAAAAAAAAAGCAAAATTATGACATTTCTAACTGGATGTTAGTGAAAATACAACCCATCAACATTTATAGCTTTAAATACTTACAGCAGAAAAGAAAAATATATACAATGATTTAGGGTCCTGCCTTAAGAAGCTACTAAAAGAAAAGCAAATTAAACCCAAGAATAAAAACTTTATGCTAAGTGTAGTAAGCCAGGCTCAAAAGACCATATATCATAGGATTCCATTTGTATGAAAAGGTCAGAATAGAAAAAATATATAAAGACAGAAAATGGATTAGTTGTTGCCAGGGGCTGGAAAGAGAGGATGATGGGAAATGATTGCTAATGAGTATGAGGTTTCTTTTGGGGTGATGAAAATATTCTAGAATTAGTGATGAAGGTTACACAACCTTTATCATTTTTGTAAATATACAAAACTCACTGATTTGTACACTTTCAGTGAGTGAACTCTATGGTTTATGAATTATGTTTCAATAAATAAAAATACAATCTAAATGATTAAATCCACAGATAATAAAAGGAAAGAAATAGAAGACAAACAACACAGAAAAATAACAGAGTTCTTTAAAAAAATAATAAAATAGGTAAAGTATAGCAAGATTGAACAAGAAAAAAAACAAAAACAAGAAAACACAAATTACCAATATCAGAAAGGAAAGAGGGGATATAATTACATTAAAAGGAAAATGAGGGAATATTATGAATAATGTAATCTCATAAATTTCTACAACTCAGATGAAAGAGACAAATCCCTTGAAAAATAGCTGACCAACATTGACACAAAAAAGTCCAGTACCTATTAAAGACATCAACTTTGTATAACAAGGATAATAATGATGTTGATGGTGGTGGTGTAAACTGCTTTTCCATAAAGAAGACTTCAGGTCTGGATAGCTTCACTGGTAAATTCTAAAAAATACTTAAGGAAAAAATAATGCTAATCTTAAACAAACTCTCAGAAAATAGAGAAGAACAAACACTTTGTAATTCATTTTTGATGCCAAAATCTGATAAATACTTTGTACAAATAGAAAATTAGAGCCCAATATCCCTCAGGAACAAAGATATAAAAATACTTAAGATATTAGTCAGTTGAGTAGCACTATACAAAAGAGATAGCACATCATGGCAAGTGAGCTTTATCCCAGGAATGCAAGGTTGGTTTAAAATTGTAAAAATAATGACTGGCTAGAACTCTAGTATCAATGTTGAATAAAAGTGGACAACCTTGCCTTGCTTATGATATGGATATAGAAATGGCCAATAAACACATGAAAATGTGATCATGATTAGTCACTGAAAAAATTAAACTCAAAAAACAAAATCAATTACAACTTCACATGCACTAAAATGTAAAGTCTGACAATAACCAAATGTTGGTGAGGATATAGAACCATTTTTTTTTTTACATTGTGGATGGGGTTATAAAATAGTATAATCACTTTGCAAATCTGTTTGGCAATTTCTTCCAAAGTTAAACATAAACATATGCTATAACCCAGTGATTCTGCTGTTAGATATTTCCCCAAGAGAAATGAAATGATAGTTGCACAAAAATACTTTTGCAATAATGTTCACAGCATCTTTACTCACAACATTTCATGACATCGAAAGCATTCCCAAAAGTATGAACAAGAAAATGGATAAACAAATTATTCATACTACAGAAATAGCTCAACAATAAAATTGAACGAATTACTGATGTATGCAACCACAAAACTGCATTTTGGGTGAATCAAAAAGTGTTACAATGACTGCAAGAAGTTAGACACACAAAAAAGTACATTTTGTATGATACCATTTATAAAAGTTTAAAATGAAAAGTTAGAAATCAGAGCAGTGGTTTATCTACAAGGGGTAGAGATTGATGGAGTGGGGGTGGGGGGCACAGGGAGGGAAAGTCTTGAGAATTGGAAATGCTCTTGATCAATGTGTCTTAATTATACAGTGAGCACAAAAGTATATGCTTTTATCAAAACTCATTGAATTGTGCACTTAAGATCTGTGAATGCAATACTGTAAAGCAATTATCCTTCAATTAAAAATAAATATATTTTTTAAAAATCTGTGAATGTAAATTTTACCTTGTTTAAAAAAAGAGCTAATCATACCTAAAGTACCTAGACTTTGAAAAATATTACATAAGATGAGGTAGAAAATTGCTCCTGATTATATACTACCAAAAATAAGCTACAAAATGTGATTCATAATAGAGGAAACCATTTTTATATTTAAGACACAACTTAAATGTCAAAAGAAAAAGCAAGACTCTTTAGCAGAATAATAGCCATCTTTTAACTGGGTAATGAGCTGTGTACTAGGTGTATAAGCACTATCATTTTCTCCATTTTATGGATGAGGAAACTAAGGCAAAGACTGGTTAACTTCTTCAAGAGCACACGGCCTGCAAGTGATAGAGCTGGGCTTCGAACTCAGGGAGCCTGGCCCACAAGCCTTAACCACCATCCCATGGCCCCTTGTGCTTGTAAGGGACTTGATGCTTTACTCAGACTTTCACAGAAACAATCTCTTGCTGACCCTCACAGTGGTTCCAGGATGTAGGGTTGTCCAGGTTAATTGCCCCCAGTTTAGAGATGATGGGCTTCCCAGGTGGCACAGTGGTAAAGAATCCACCTGCCAATTCAGGAGGCACAAGAGAGGTGGGTTCAATCCCTGGGTCAGGAAGATCCCCTAGAGGAGGAAATGGCAACCTGTTCCAGTATTCTTGCCTGGGAAATCCTATAGACAGAGGAGCATGGCGTCTACAGTCCGTGGGGTCACAAAGAGTCACGCACATTAGAGATGATGATTCTGAGACCCCAGGGGTTGAGTAGCCAGCTCCAGGCCTCCAGCCTGAGTCTCAATTCAGTTCTGTTCAGTCGCTCCGTCGTGTCCGACTCTTTGCGACCCCATGAATCGCAGCACACCAGGCCTCCCTGTCCATCACCAACTCCCAGACTTCACTCAGACTCACATCCATCGAGTCCATGATGCCATCCAGCCATCTCATCCTCAGTCATCCCCTTCTCTCCTGCCCCTAATCCCTCCCAGCATCAGAGTCTTTTTGAATGAGTCAACTCTTCGCATGAGGTGGCCAAAGTACTGGAGTTTCAGCCTCAGCATCATTCCCTCCAAAGAAATCCCAGGGTTGATCTCCTTCAGAATGGACTGGTTGGATCTCCTTGCAGTCCAAGGGACTCTCAAGAGTCTTCTCCAACACCACAGTTCAAAAGCATCAATACTTCGGCACTCAGCTTTCTTCACAGTCCAACTCTCACATCCATACATGACCACTGGAAAAACCATAGCCTTGACTAGATGGACCTTAGTCAGCAAAGTAATGTCTCTGCTTTTGAATATGCTATCTAGGTTGGTCATAACTTTTCTTCCAAGGAGTAATTTTAATTTTAATTTCATGGCTGCAGTCTCAGTACATGGCCCCAAACCTGGGCTGGACCTGGTTCTTTTTCTGCACACAGGGCCCTGCCTCCCCACAGTCACAGAAGTAGCTAGTCTTTGAAAAGGAACAGGCTGACTGGAACTGGGGGGAATGAAAATAGCAGTGTCACCCCTCTTGAGTTGCTGTGGGGGAACAAGGGGAGAGAAGATTCTGGGGCCATCACAGCACTGTGACAGGGAATGGGGTGACTGCCAGGCCACCCTCCATACAGTCCACACCAGGCAATGCAGATGGTAAGGTCTGGCTAATTTGAAACAATGCAAAGAAATAGTAGAGGCAGGTCTCAGTCACAAGCAGAGTGCTTTGCCCTTCTTCTCAGCTCCACAGGGAAAAGAATAATGTCAGGTGCTGACACGGCCCAGAGGGCTAGGTCCTGGGCAAAACTACCATGTCCCTGAAGCTTGTCCTCAGGACATTCTCTTTCCCCTTAATAGTCCACTCCCCTCAACCCCAGGCCCTCTTAGGATCCCAGGACACTCCCCTTCACTCCAGGTCTTCCTTTGGGGGGCTGCTTCCTGAGGGGAGAGCCTTTTCATTCTTCCCTTCACCATCACTATCTCTTGTCCTGCATCCCACTCCTTCCGGCTCCATTGTCTGCTTCAGCCATTCAAACCTTTGCTCACTCTGTTCTCTGCCTGAGTCCATTCTCTCTCCCTATCCCTCAATCTCTCTGAATTTCTACATTCCATCTGACCTTCTAGTGTTAACTGTCCATCCTCCTACATTGTCTCCATTGACCTGCTAAGTTGAAGTCATTTTTCTTTCTCCTGTGTTCTCAATTTATTTTCATTTTTTGCATGCCAGCAACCAAATTTTGCCTTATATACTAGCCTTTTACATGCCCTACCTATACTTACCTTTGGATAGTAATAAGGTTCTTCAGATCACATCCTGATTCTAATTATCTTTGTGAAACACCTGGCCCACCCTCCTCCATGGCCAAATGACTGTGCTTTCAGCAGAAATAGAAGACCCTTTGCATGTGAGAATGAGTGAGCATATATCAGCTCACAGCCCAGTCGCTACATGCCTGCCTATTCTCAAGGTCTGGCTCTAGCAAGGGAAACTGGAAGAGAGAGCTGTTTGGGGCAGAGGGATGTTTCGCACCCTTAAGTCACATTGCATGAAAGCTAGTGCTCCATCCTGCATGACGAGAGAATCTCATTTAGGATTGTAGTGGCAGCGTGGATATTTCCAAATGGCAAATGATATACAACTTACTTGGATTAAACTTTGGACTCCTGGTCCACTCTATTTGGATATATCTGATGTCATGACACTCATTACAGTGTAATCACAGAGTCTGCTATTCAAATTTCATTTATTGACTCAAGAAGGATTTTATTCAAACCAAAGAGCTCAGCTCTATCCCATAAGCCTCCAGAGGAATGAAGGATGCTGTTCAATTTTCCCCATCTAATCTCCTGCTCATTCTGTCCACAAAAGCCTCTCACCTGTAGGGAACAGCCATATCCTTTCTCTCAAGGCTTATTATTCTCGATCTCAGTGGCAACAATGGTGATTGCATATTGGGATTTTCAATGGTTTTGTCTGAAAGTCATTTAAAATGGAGCTGAAATGTCAGTAAGACCAGTATTGAGTAGACATTAAGTGGAAATGAGCTTGAAATGAGCGAGTAATCCCCACTAATAACTTGGAAAGGGGCTCTGCTCTAGTGAATAGAAAAGGACCACTGGCATGATCGCTGCCCCTGTACAAATCCTCCTAAAAAGTGAGCTTCCAAAACTGCTTAATGACACTCTCTTTTCTTAATAAGTTGTCCTTTACACTGTTCTGTACCATTGATTTGATTTTTTTCAGGAAACTTTTTTTTTTTTAATATCTAGAGGCAAAATTTAGCTCATCCCGTTTGACAATATTCAACCACACTTAAATCCCCAGAGCCTAAGGCAATGAGGTTTTACTGCTTTTTGAAATAAGAGTCCTTATGTTTAAATTCTGCAGTGGCTGATTTCATGGTATTTTATACCTTTTGAAAGTAGTCATGCTGCTCATGGATGCATCAGCCATTTCGTAAGCACTTAAATGACAAGCCACATGCTGCGGTTGGCAGAACAGAAAGATAGAAATAGTTAGGGCCTTGTCAAGATGGTTGAGCAGCTGAACCAATCCTGGGCTTCCCACCTGCGGACTCTGTGCTCTGAGATAACCAAGTGTCTTCAGGCATCAACCTCTGTAAACCAGGCAGCCTATGACTTGCAGCCAAAACCACTCCTAGCTTACAAGGGCCCCCAACCCTACTGAGCAGACCCATGACTCAAGTAACTACCATGTAGAACCCGACTTCACCAGTTCTAAGTGTTGGACTCCATCCTTCCTCAAGGCTATGGTCTGTTTTCTGTTCTCAATAATAAGGTTATTTCAAGTTCTGTATTTGATCTATGCATTTGGTAAAATATTTCCTGCATAAACTGCACATATTTATCATAAGGGAAGCAATCGCTTCATAGGGATACCAAGGAAAGTGTCATCTGACNTTTCACTCCAGGAACCCCTTGAACACAGCCATATCCAGGCTTCATTACTGTCTTCCAGGATGAAAAGACCTTTGATTATTCCGAGCAGCAGGTCCTTGGGGGAGCCCCAGTGCACAGATATGCTCACCTGATTCTCAATTTGTGTTGCGTATTATCTGCAGGAAAAATTAAAAGAGGCTCAGGTACCATCCTTCTTGCTTCCCTCTCCTCTCCCGGCTGCCTTGGGGTTTGTCGTTGAGATTTTTCTTTTCAGTTTTTTGTTTTGCTTTGTTTTGTCCCCAGTTAGTGCTAAAGAGTCTTTCTCTCCCATCTGTCTACTCCATATCTACTTTTATCTCTCTAGCTTTTCCTTTATAGCTTTGTCCCCATTATCTGAGATGCCTCACATGCCCCCGTCCTCCAAGTGCACACACACACATGCACGCGCGTGCACACACACATACATAAACATAAACACACACATACACACACCCTTCCTCAGACCATCCACCTAGACACAAACACCCTGGCTGCCTCCTTGTCAGCTCCATACTGAACTAAGACTTGCTTCTAAATTCTAAAAACCAGGCAAGCCCTGGAGATCTCTGTACTAAGCCTCATTACACAGATGAGGCCACCAAGGCCAGAGGAGAGAAGTGGGTCCCAGGGGCCTGGGCCCCCCTCACTATGGAGGATTAGAGGGTGCTCACTCCAGTGCTTCTCTGGCTGGGCGCTGATCCTGCCAAGCCTCAGGTGTTTCCAGGGAGAGGAGCATGGCGTGCTCCCCCACCACCAAGTCTCACTTGAGTCCCCAGCCTGCCCACCAGTGACAGCCCACACTAGCCTTCAGAATGGGGCAGATTTCAAGCTGGAAGTAGCGCTTCAGTGAAATGGTCCACTGGTTTAGGTTTGTTGCTATTGTTCATTCACTCAATTGTATCCAACTCTTTGCGACCCCGTGGACTGCAGCACACCAGGCCTCCCTGTCCATCACCAACTCCCAGAGTTGACTCAAACTCATGTCTATTGAGTCGGTGATGCTATCCAAGTATCTCATCTTCTGTCGTCCCCTTCTCCTCCTGCCTTCAGTCTTTCCCAGCATCAGGGTCTTTTCCAATGATTCAGCTTTTTGCATCAGGTGGTCAAAGGATTGGAGCTTCAGCTTCAGCATCAGTCCTTCCAATGAAAATTCAGGGTTGATTTCCTTTAGGATGGACTGGTTTGATCACTTTGCAGTCCAAGGGACTCTCAAGAGTCTTCTTCAGCACCACAGTTCAAAAGCACTGATTCTTTGGCACTCAGCCTTCTTTATGGTCCAACTCTCACATCTGTACATGACTGCTAGAAAACTGCACCACCTGGGAAGCCCTGGCTTAGGTTGGTGGGGACTTGAAAGCGTTCTTTAAGTTATAAAAGTGAAGCACAGTCACTGAAAATGTCAAACTCAAGTGGTTACAGTAAAAAAAAATCAAAGTATGATGCTTTCAATATCTTCTCACTTCCCCTGCCCACTGATGACCACTTTTAATGGTTTGAGATCTTTGTCCATTCACAAATAAAAGAACAATGTTTGGGGATTTTTAAATAAGCAATTTGCTGTCCAGGGAGGGCTGACTATAATTTCCTCTTTTTCCTACCAGGGCAGTCCTTCTACTCCCGGGTCCTGGAGAGCTGTGAGGATGTGGCTGACTTCGATGAGGTAGGAAGCCCTTGGGGCAGCACAAGTCCCTGCCCAGAGAGGAACCAGCACCTCCCTGCTTCCTGGGTGTACACGGCCCACACAGTGTAGGGGACAGCATAGGTGGAGGAGTGGTCTGTCCAGAGCTCCTTGCTTCCTGGGAGGAGGCAATGATGGCAGCTGTGGAGGCATCTTCCTGTCCCCTCCACCCAGACCCCTCTCAGGGACCTCTGTACAGGAGAGCCCCGTGTGGAGTGACTGGCTCAGCAAGGGCCAATGGGCCCATTCAACAGGCCTAGAGCAGTTTCCCTTCTCATGTTCCTTGGCCATATGGAAGAAGTGAAGTGATGTCGCTCAGTTGTGTCCGACTCTGCGACCCCATGGACTGTAGCCTACCAGGCTCCTGTGTCAATGGAATTTTCCAGGCAATAGTACTGGAGTGGATTGCCATTTCCTTCTCCAGGGGATCTTCCTGACCTGGAGATAGAACCCAGGTCTCCCGCATTGCAGGCAGATGCTTTACCATCTGAGCCACCAGGGAAGTGGGCATATGGAAGCCCTCGCTAATTGACCTGGCTTCCTACAAGGACAGTCTCACCCAGATCTCACCCCTTCCTCTCCAAGAATTAGTGGGCTATTTCTCTCACTGTGTCTTCCCAGGAAGTTTTTTTTTTATTCTTTGGAACCTGGGTCGGGAAGATCCCTTGGAGAAGGGATAGGCTACCCACTCCAGTATTCTTGAGCTTCCCTGGTGGCTCAGACAGTAAAGAATCTGCCTATAATGTGGGAGACCTGGGTTCAATCCCTGGGGTGGGAAGATTCCCTGGAGGAGGGCATGGCAACCCACTCCAGTATTCTTGCCTGGAGAATCCCAATGGACAGAGGAGCCTGGTGGGCTACAGTCCATTGGGTCATGAAGAGTCAGACACGGCTGAGTGACTTAGCACAGCACATAGTTATTTCCCTCTTTTTATTCCATATTTCTTATATTTGTGTCTTCTCTCTGCTTTTCTTGGTCAGAAAGAAAGAAAATCTTTTGCTAAAGATTTGTTTATCTCATTAATCTTTATAAGGAACCAGCTTTTAGATTCATTAATCTTCCCTGTTGTTATTCTCCTTTCGTTGATTTCTGCCCTTTTCTTAATTATTTCCCTTCTGTCTATTTATTTTATTCTACTCTGTGGCTCTTTTCCTAACTTCTTGAGTGTTACGCCTTTATTTTTACCTTTTCTTGTTCCTTAATAAATGTATGTAAATTTTGCTCTATGTACAGTTTTAGCTGTATTCTATAAATATTTACATATAATATCTTCATTATTACTCAGTTTTAAATATTTCTTATGTTCCTTTATGATTTTCTTTTTAAACCCAAGAGTTATACAATAATATGTTGTTAGTTTTGAAAATATATTTATGAAATTATAGCTCCATATTTTATTCACTTCTAGTTTTATTGCATTATAATCAAAGAACAGAGTCTGTATGATATTGATCCTTTGGAATTTACTGAGACTTTTCTTATGGCCTTAATTTGTGATCAGAAGTGCAAATTCCTTTAAAAGAAATTTGTTCAGTGTGGGGTTCTATCTGTAACTCAGTAAAAACTTGAGTTTATATTATATGAGGTCAAGCTTATTATTAATATTATTCAATTTTTCAGAGGTCCTGGTTATTTTTCTCTGCTTGATCTATCAATTTCAATAACAATGTAATAAAATTTACTGCTACAATTATTGATTTATATATTTCTCCCTGCAGTTCTATCAGTTGTTGCTTGATGTGTTTTGAAACTTACCAGTTGCCTGTTACATTCATTATGGCTGTATCATCTTGCTTATTTTTGCTTCTACCAGTATTTAATGGCTTTCTATGTCTTTTATGTTGTTTTTGCATTAATTTCCATTTTATCAGATATTCAAGTTGTTATCTCAGCCATTTTGTTTAGTTTGCCTGGTATATCTTTTTCAATCATTTTAATTTCTTAGCATGTATTATTTCATGCTCTTATTTTCAATCATACTATGTTTTTAAAGTCAAATTTGTCTTCTTAAGGCCTATGTTATTAGATCTTATTTTTTTCCTCCAATATGAGAATCTCTATGATTTAATTGATTAATTTAGCCCATTTACCTGTGAAACGCTATTACTATAAGGCTTATTTCTACCACCATCTTATTTTATATTTTCCATTAACTATACTTTCTGTTTCTTGTTTTCCCCTACTTCCTAGCTTTCAATTGGGTAAATGGGATTTTTCTTGTTAGTTGAAAAGCTATGCATTCTATTTTTGTTTTCAAGGTAGTCACCTTTCCATACTCATATTTATGTAATCCTACTTAGAAATAAGTAATTATAATTTTTCTTAATGTGACAAGTACCTTAATACTCCCTCATGCTTCTTTGACTCTCCCACTTCAGCCCACATTCTCATATTGATATTGTCTAGATTAGACTTTTAATTCTAGTTTACTGTGATGGTGTGTTCTCTTTGTCCTTTATCTGTCCTAGCCGTCTTCACTCTTTTGAAAGACAGTAGTCTTCACCACGATACTTGGTCACCTTTACTTCTCGTATCTCCTGAAGTAGCTCCTGGAATTGTTTTTCTTCTTATTCGAGTACCCCCTCCAGAAGCATTTTCAAGTGGAACCTTTATGTAGCAAACTTTCTAAAGCTGTATAAGTCTGAGAATGTATTTCTTATTTCTTCAAATTTGAATGAGAATTTCACTAGACATGAAATTCTAAGCTTGAAGTTCTTTCCTTCACAACTTCAAAAATCTCATTCCCTGTTACTGGTGGGAAATCCAATGGTCACTGACTCTTATCCGTTGGTGGATGATCTTTTATTTCTCTCTGGAAAATGAAATACAATTCATTTATCTTTGAAGTTCTTGTTTTATTACAATGTGTCCTATGGTGGGTTTCCTGATATTTCCTGTTATGCGCTATTTTGTGAGCTCTTTCAAATCTAAGGCCTTTCAGCTTTCACTTATCATGGAAAATTCCATCTCCATTATTTTTTTCAAATATTCAGTTTTTATAGTGTCCTTGCCTCTTCACTTCCTATGATCAGATGTCAGTACTACTTCTAGCTCCATTCCTTAGCTTTTCTGTTTTGTTGTCGCTGTTGTTCGGTCATCCTTTCCTGTTGTCTTCTGAGGCGTTCTTCAGATGGATCTTCCAGGTTACTAATGTTCTTTTTTCTTATGATTCCTTAAACTTGTTTCATATTGCTGATACCTATACTTATGGACCATTCATTCTAATGATTCTGCTCCAGTGGTATAGTTCAGTGGGTTATCTTTCTTTTATAGATGAGATACTCTCCCCATCTCTTTACTTTGCTCTGTTTGAGCTCCCTTGGTATCAGCGACCCTGTCTGGTACTGAGCAGCCATCAGAGGCTGCTGTGTCAGTCTCTAGGGACTGAAGGGCAGGCGAGAGCACCAGGGGGGCCCAGGCACCACAGAAAGAGTCAGGGTCTCATCTCTAAGCCTTAAAGGAGAGACATGGTTGACAGAAGGCAGGCAAGACTTTTTAACAAACTAGCTCTGGAAATTCAATGAAAGGAGGTATGAGGCAGCTGGTCCATCAACAGCTGTTTGTATTAAACCTCATCCTAGTAGGGTTTATGTCACAATATTATCAGTCAAGGAGCAAGCAGCTATTGCCCCAGAGTAATGCCAGGGAGCAATAAGGACAGAACTTGGGAAGATTTCCTCCAACCTGCTCTCCCACGGCTGCTTCCCCTTCCCTCTCCCCTCCCCCCAACTCATGTGTCAGCTCCACAGCCTTTGATCTCCCTGGGCTTCCCCCATCTGCTTGTCTGTCTGTCACTTCCTAGAATCCATATTTCCCTCTTGCCTCTCCAGTTCCTACAGGGTTGACTTTGGGGTGAGAAGCAGCCATCCTAAGTCACCATCAAGGCTCAAAGCAGAAGCTCCGCTTGACCCCAGAAGAACTTACCCTGTCTTTCCTGGTCTTGCCACTCACATCTGGCTGTTTGGGCTGGGCAAGGCTTTGTGGCAGCCTGTTCCCTTTGAGATCAGTGTTTAGCTAAGCAAACTCCAGGTGTGCTCGGAGAGCTGTTGTCTCGGCCTTACTCTGGGCCCATCCCACATGGCAAGCTGTGTCTGCAGTCCCAGAGCTGTCGGCATAGGGAGCATGGACTCAACCTCCCCACTGGCTCAGACCACCAAGAACCATCAGAGCCCCCAAGCTGTACCCTCCCCAGTGAGAGTTCTGTCCTTGTCTTTTCTGCCTCCTGGCTGTGTAACTTTCAGCCTCACTTTCTAAGCCTCAGTGACCATATTTGTCAAATGGAGCTGATAATAAGTATGAAGTCTCTCTGTAAAGCCATGATCAAAATGAGGGATTATTCCCTGGTGGCTCAGATATCTGGTAAAGAATCTGCTTGCAGTGTGGGAGATCCAGTTTCAATCCCTGGATCAGGAAGATCTGGAGAAGGGGATAGCAACCCACTCCAATATTCTTGCATGGAAAATCCCATGGACAGAGGAGCCTGGCGGGCTACCGTCTATGGGGGTCACAAAGAGTCAGACACAACTGAGCAACTAACACACACACACAAGCTGGTGTCTCAGCCTCAGACAAGCCCACTGTACAACCCCCCATCCCTTCCCCTCACCCCCTCCTCAGGCAGAGCCCCAAGGTGCAGGGCCTGGTTAGGTTAGGATGCAGGCAGCCTGGCTCCATCTCTCAGCTCTCCTTCCCTGGGCCTCTGCACCCCAATCCTCGTCAGCTGGGCAGAGCCTGTGAAGCCCTCCTGCTCACCAAATCTCCCAGGGGACATGTCCGCCCAGGCCTCCAGCCTGTGAGCAACCTGACGCCCCGTCAAAGGACACTGCCACTCTTTTCCATTAGCCGTACCCTAGGACACCTGAGCCCTGGGTGCACCTGACATTCCCAGTTAATCACCATGTCCTTCCTCCTCCCAGTGCTACCCAGCATGGGGCGGGGGCTGGGGAGTCACTCCTGCTGCCCTGAGCCCAGGACCACGTTCTGAGCATCTGGTGTGTTGGGTCCAAAAAGATGCCCCCAAAAGAGAGAAGCAGATGAAAGAGCACATGCAGATCCCTGCAGAAACCTGGGCACTGGGAGCCTCCAGGCCAGCGTGGAGACGCCAGGAAGGGGTGGAAGCCAGGGAGTTATGAGTGAAAGCATGTGCCTGGATCAGATAGCAGCCTGAGGTGGGGAGAAGTTGTTCTCACCTGGGGAAATTTACACCCACCCATGGGTCAACAGGGAAGTTGCCAGTTATTACAGTGGGGAAACACACTGGCACTTGGTGGAATGGGGCATGGATGCTAAGTGACCTGCAGGGCCCAGGCACCCCCATATGAGAGGGACTTGCGCATCACTTCTCTGGTGGGCAGCCCCGTGGGAAGATCACAGCAGCAGTTTCCCACAGCAGCACCACGCTGTGTCCTTAGCAAAGCCTCATCCATCCAGTCTCCACAGCAACCCGCTGGTGAGGAAACTCAGGCTCAGAGAATATGTCTCCTTCCCAAGGTGACAGCTATAAGTGGCAAAGACAGGGCTCTAAATCCAGGGTTAGATGAGATTCTAAGCCCCCTCTGAAGGCAGAGTAGAAAGCTGCTTGGCCTGCCCCCCAACGCCCCTGCAAGGCCTTGCTGGGGTCTCTCCGCACCCCTGCCTCCATTTCTCCTTCTAAGAAGCAGTTCGCAGCCAGGCTGCCACTGGTCAGCAGAGCACACACAGAGCAGGGGAGGCTACCCTCCCACCTCCTGCTCAGGCAGAGCCTAGAGATCCCTCCAAATAGCCTAGACTGCACCCACACTTGGACCTGTCTCCCCATCCTTGAGTGGACAAGTCCTAGACTCTCCTGGCTGATTCCTGAAAGAACCGGCCTGTCAGTGGTTCCAGAAAAAGCTTGAGAAAGGGAACCTCAGTTGCCCCTTGCAAAACCTCCAAAGGCCTCTTGGCTTCCCAGGAACTCCTTTTTCTCACTCTGATTGTGCCCAGGGCCTTTAGGAACCAGCTCAGTGGGGTATAAACACATTGGCCTGGGAGTTATGAGCCCTAGACTTGATTAACGCTGAGATCTTGGGCTGACCACTCAACCTCTCCAAGCCTCAGATTCCCCTTCAGAAAAATAGGAACAGACTCCTTGCTCTCTCTGCCTTACAGAAATGTGGCATGGCTGAAAATGAAATGAAAGACGTGAAAACAGATGTCCCTCCCTTCTTACTCAGAAAAGGATGAGAGGGCCCGCAGCAGGTGGGGCTGACGAGCCTGAGTTGGGGGACTGGGGGCTGACAGAAAGATAATACCCTATACAACGATGGTGGAAACAGAGCCTGGACTTGGTGTCTCCTTTCCCAAAGGCTGGAACCTGAGATCCTACATTTAACCTACAACCATGGAGAAGCTAGAGAGAGAGGGATTATTCCCTGGTGGACCAGTGGCCTGGCACAGGGCTCAGGGAAATGTTGCTGAGTCAAAGAATGAACGCAACTCGAGACTTGGGTTTAACTTTCCAAGTTAAAGAGAGAGAGACAGCCTTTGTGCCAGGCCAGCAGCCAGTGGAGGCCCTGGGGAGAAGGGTGGGAGGGGAAGGGGAATGGCCACCCCTAGCCTATTTCTAGCCATCTTGCTTTGGCCTTAACCGTGCTGAGGACCAGAATCCCTAAGAGAGGCCAGAATAACAATAGTACTTGTAGGAATAAGAGCCACTGTGATGTACTAAGCCAGACTGAGAGCTCACCTGAACCTTATATCTCACTGCAATGCTCTGAGTGGGCAGTTCCCTAGGCAATGAGGATTTGAACTGAAGTCTAATTCCAGAGCCGATGGCCACTGACAAAGTGGACAAGGCTCAGCCCTGCCCTCAAAGGGCTCAGTCCAGTGGGGAGATGGACCTGGAACAAAACAATACAGTATGAGCCTTCTGAGCCCAGAGAAGGAGAGGTCATCAGTCTGGTAGGGGGGAGGGTTGAAGGGTCAGGTCTCATCTTCCCACTTCGCTTGTGCCTGGAAGACATGGGCTGTGAGCAACATGGGTCAGGAACACTCCTGTCTGTTCCATTACTGACCTGGCACAGGGCTCAGGGAAATGTTGTTGAGTCAAAGAATGAACAAAAGAATGAACCCAACTTGAGACTTGGGTCTTTAACTTCCCAAGTTAAAGAAGTCTCTTCCCACTGCACCCTACAGCTTTGCAACACATCCTAATATCCTCCCCCTAAAACTAGAGGACTGTCCATTTAAGACACTACCTTGCTGATTTAAGATGGTTTCAAACTTACTTGATGAAGCCCAGGATAACCCAGGTCATTCTCCAGCCCACATCAGGGAAACCTTTCCGTGGAGTCCGAGATCGCTGGGGCTGATAGGATGCAGAACTCCGCCGCCCTGGCCGTCACCTGCCAGGTCACAGCCAAGCCTAGAGCAGGTGAACTGGGTCACAGTTCCACACGCGTGCGTGCATGCATGCTAAGTCACTTCAGTCGTGTCCAACTCTTTGTGACCCTATGGACTGTAGTCCACCAGGCTCCTCGGTCCATGGAATTTTCCAGGCAAGAATACTGGAGTGGGTTGCCATGCCTTCCTCTGGGGTATCTTCCCGACCCAGGGATCAAACCTACATCTTGTTTGTCTCCTGCATTGTCAGGCAGGTTCTTCACTAGTGCTCTTTCCTCTTCCCCACCCATCCCTAATGCTTGCCACCTTACTTCTGTCAATGTTCCCATCACAGGCTGCAATTTCAGGTCTGTGTCTATCTTCAGAACTACTCAGGAGCTCCCAAGAGACACCCTTGCTTCCCCACACAGAGCCCAGCACAGAGGAGGTGTTTAGCAAACATAGAAGGTACTCAGCAAGCATTGCCCCTGCATGGGGTTTGCTGGCTCACGACAACTGGAGTGGCAGTGTTTGGCTCAGCAACTACCTGGAGAGTTTGGAGGCTGACATGAGGTGGGACCTTAGATGATACATGGGCTCCCTTGGCTGAGTCACTAGGCCACTGATTTCAAGGGATCTCCAGAGTTAGAAGGTACAACCCTCCACAGCTGTGGCTGCAGGAAGAGAAGCATGTTGGTGCTACCTCAGGATGGAGAGAGGCTCTGTCCCAGCAGGCCCCTGCAGTCCCTGTAGTGTCCATCCCCAGGATGCCAGGCCTTATCCCGGCTCCTGGAAGGACTGTAGCACAGTAAGTCACTATGATGAGGTGCCATGTTGATTAAGGTTCTGTGCCAATGCCTCACTAGCCTCACGGGAACCCCCAGAAGCAGCCTGGGATGTCACCCTCACTCTCTAGAGGAAGAGGAGGAGATGTGGAGAAGAGAACTAGCCCGGCCATACCCTCAAGCCAGCAAGGACAGCCTGCAGTCAAGGCAGCTGTGTGAGGCCTATTTGTTGAGCACCCTCCATGTGCCAGGCTGAGTGCAGAGAGACCCCCCAGGGAGCCCTGCGGCCTCTGCTCAGGCCCTGAACTGCTGAGCGGGACAGTCATGCTATCCCAGGAATTCTGGGGACCATGCAGAGGGAGGGGGTTGGCATGTGGAGGACAAGGCCAAGGCAGGGAGCCAGCTCTGCCGCTGATGACAGACCTCCCCGACGTGAAGCTGCCTCCTAGAGAGAGGCACAGATAGCACGGGGGACTGTCACAGTCAGCGAGGGCTGCATAACAAACCACCCCAGCCCTCTGTGACGCAAATCATCCACATTTTCACGTTTATCAGGCTTCTGTGGGTTGTCTGGGCTCAGTAAAGACTCCTTCTTGGAAAGGCTAAATGTGTTCCCTTAGCTGAAGAATTCCTGAAAGGGCATCCAGGTGGGCCTCCTCTGGAGTCTCACCTCCCGTCAGGGCTCCCCAAGGCACCCCTCCGATCCTCACTGACTCCCCTCCTCTTTGCTCAGCAAACGGGTCCATGACGGTGGCCTGCTTTTTGACCCAGTAAACTGCACCCTGACCATGAGGCAAGCCAGTGCCTGGGATGGGCAAGTGGAAGCCACAAGCTGTGTCCCCCTCTGGCCCCTTTTTTTTTGAAATGACTTCCTGTTTCCCAGTTCCTCTGTGTGTGTGTTGTGTGTGTTGTGTATGCTTAGTTGCTCAGTCGAGTCCAGCTCTTTGGATCCAATGGACTGCAGCCCTTGAGGTTCCTCTGTTCATAGGATTCTCCAGGCAAATCTTGGAGCTGGCAGCCATTCCCATCTCTTTGTATTCACCATGTCCTCTTCAATACCCCCTTTCACAGTTCCTTTTTCTTCCATCCCTTCCCTCCTTCAGGTGCCAAAATCCAACGCACAGACTTCAGGTGGCTCAAGCACCCATTCCCCTTTATTCTAAGAAAACCAAAATCTTGGTGCCCCCCTCCCCTCAGGCCCTCTCCTCCCTGCACCATGGCTAATGATTAGGCCTTCGCCGTGCTGGGTTATTTCTCTGCAGCCCAATAGCAGCAACTTCATTAAGAAAACCACACCCTTGACTGAGTTGGAAGCCTCCAGATGCAGGAGCAAAGCAGCTTAATGGGCCTGCTGGCAGCCAGGTTGCCTCCCAGCTTCCCCTCCCCACTCTTCCTTCTGTGTCCAAGACCTCCAAAGTCCTCCCCACAGCCTTCTCAGAGCCCTCTCCCGGCCCACCCCCCGTCCCTTCCCTTTTCTGCTTCTTCCTCCCTCATCTGCCTGCTCCAACTGAGCCTGGGGTGTCAGGGGGTCTCCGTGGGGCTTGGCCAGCCCTGGAGAGAGGGGGCCTGAAAGCTGTGATAGGCCCTGCCCATACTAGGCAGTGACCTGCCAGGCTGGCCTGGTCCCCTCCACCAACCCCTGAATCCCCAGTGGAGAATGAAGAGCAGCTCTGAAGCGGTAAGCTTATGGGGTGGACCCTGAGGAGCCTCCCCCAGCACACGTTGGGCCACTAACAATAGCGTCCTGTTACTTCTCTGAGACCTCATTCCTCTGGCTGTAGAATGGAGAAGACATGATCAGCCTCTTGGATGGTTGTGATTACTCATGAATTAATGCATGTAAAGCATTCAGACCCACATAATGAAAAGTTCTCTACAAATTATTATTACTATTGTTATTCTTTTTTACTAGACTTTTGTGCATTCTGAATTTCCTGGGCTACAAAAATGAAACTTAAGTCACTGCTTTTCCATCTGCTCTTGTCAAATCCCCCTTGATACCATCCTTCAGTGACACCTTGAGCAGACCTCAGAGCTTTCTGGTCATTTTGTTATTCAAATCCAGTCCAGAAGCGTTTACTGCTCCACCCTGGCTCCCTGTTTTCGTCTGGTCTTCTTTCTCTCAGTCTTACAGCTCAAGACGCAGAGTGGCCAGGAACGCCTGCTCTGGCCTCCACTTCTGCATGCCGTGTGCTCAGTCACTTCAGTCGAGTCTGACTCTGTGCAGCCCCATGGACTGTAGCCTGCCAGGTTCCTCTGTCCATGGGATTCTCCAGGCAAGAATCCTGGAGGCGGTTGTCATGCCCTCTCCCAGGGGATCTACCCGACCCAGGGATCGAACCAGCACCTCCAGTGTCTCCTGGGTTGCAGGTGGATTCTTTACTGTTGAGCCACCGGGAAAGTCCAGCAGCTTCTCTAGTGAGCTCCAATCAGCTCTGGAAGCCTCTGAGCACATGGTAGGCCTGCTGTCTTACAGGACACCGGGTGGACAGGTGCTAGGGGTGGATTTCTAACCTGGGACACCTGGCTCCACCCCACCTCCAGCTCCTGCTCCAGCCTCGTGGGAATTGAGGACCCCTCCCCCAAGCAGGCCGCCGTGGGTGGAGGGTCCACGGGCCAACTTGACCCTGACTTCTCTTTGCAGTACCCACTTGACCCACAGAGCATAAACCACATTGTCAACACACCCAGCAGTGGCATACCAGGCTCCTGCATGCCACTGTCTTTGCCCACGGGTGCTGCATGGGTCTCCTGAGAGGCTGAGGGGGCAGAGGTCACTGGGAGCTTGCATGCCAGGCTTCCCTTCCCATGCTACCTCCCTCTCTGAGTTGTTCTCCCAGGGAAATGCCACAAAACACTGTGCCTGGGATGAGACACTCCAGCTTTCCCTTCCCCCGTCTTTCACATGCCAAGAAGAGGAAGACTGGAGTGACAGCTGGGGTAGCCCACCTTTGCAGCAGCCCTAGGGAGGTGTCTGGCTCTGCCTGTTAGTAGCTCTCTTTAGTGAGTGGAGTACTTTGTAACTTTTGGCCTCTGTTTTGGGCTCTCCTTGCCATTTCTAGGGCATCAGGGGAAAAAAATCCCACTGAAATTCCTGTTCATCATTGTGATTCAATAATTAAATCAAGACACAAGTGGTGAGGGCAAATTTAGAAATGATGAATGAGACCACTGTCCCCTCTTTGTGGGCCTGACCCTAATCACACCAACGTGCTAAAATCTGTCCCTGAAGTTAAAATTGCCAGAGGGAGAGAGGGTGTGACCTGAATGGGGGAGCCTGGGACCTCCGACTCAAGGCAGGATCAGAACCATCTTGACAGGAGATAGCCAAAGACTTACAACTTCCCTTAGCACACAGCAGAACCCAAACTCACAGCCCACCCTGGTTGCCTCACCCGTGCACAAGCGCACCCAGGAGCTGGGAGGCAGCTGGGAGACAGTGGAAGGAGCTCCGGTTGGCTCTAGGTTCTCTCACTGACCACAGGACCTTGGGAAGATTGTTGGACTTTACGAGCACCATCTTTGCCAAAGGACTGGGCAGTACCCACGCTGCAAGGTGGTGTTGGAATTAAATGAGATTCCAGGTGTGAGTTTGGTCCCTATGAAGCACGGGCTGATGCAAGAGGCCGTCTTATCAGGGGCCCCCTCCCACTCCCATCACCCCTCCCTGTCATTTCCACGCAAGGCCACAGCTGCTCCTCTCTCCCCAGACCTTCCGGTGGCCAGTGGCCAGCAGCATCGACAGCAATGAGATGCTCGAGATTCAGATCTTCAACTACAGCAAAGTCTTCAGCAACAAGTAAGTGTGGGGCGGGGTGAGAGAGGCGGGGCACTAGGGGGTGGGTCAGGGGAGGGGGCCTTCCCTGCTCCTTGCACTGCCCTCTCCTCTGAGTTTAAAGGAGGACCCTCATTCTGGCCTGGATTAACCTTCAAAGACCCCCTCTCTGCTCTTTCATGTTGTCCTCAGAGCCCCCCAGCCCTCTCACAGCTTCCCGTCCCCTTTCTCAAGTCTTCCTCCTTCCACCATGCTGGGCAACAGTTACCTGCCTGAGAAGGTAATGATATCCTCCAACAGACCATCTACCTGTAGCCCTGAGAGTGAACTTGTCACACCTACAGAGAACTAGAAGCTCAACGACAGTTTGGTTCAATGGTTTAGTAGTCAGGCAAGCCTGCTCTCAGATCCCAGCTCATTATCTATTGTGTGATCCTGGGCTGGTTGCATAACCTCTCTGAGTTCAATGTATGCTTGTGTAAAGAGGCTAAGTACTTACTTCAAAGGAAAGCTGTGAGAATCAAGTGAGATAGATGTTCATTCATTCATCCAATCCTTATGTTTACTAAGTGCCTACTGTATGTCAGGTACAGACTAAGTGCTGAGCATGGAAGGTTCTTTACCACTACCACCACTTGGGAAGCTTAAGAATACTGAAATACTGGAAAGAGTTGCCATACTCTCCTCCAGGGGATCTTCCTGACCCAGGGATCAAACCCACATCTCATGTCTCCTGCATTTGGCTAAACTTAGTACACGTTAGTACTCTTGCCTGGAAAATCCCATGGGCGGAGGAGTCTGGTGGGCTGCAGTCCATGGGGTCGCTAAGAGTCCGACACGACTGAGCTACTTCACTTTCACTTTTCACTTTCATGCATTGGAGAAGGAAATGGCAGCCCACTCCAGTGTTCTTGCCTGGAGAATCCCATGGATGGGGGAGCCTGGTGGGCTGCCATCTAAGGGGTCACACAGAGTTGGACACGACTGAAGTGACTTAGCAGCAGCAGTTCCTGTCTTGGATTCAAAAGCCAAATCCTCGTATACAAGCTAGAGAGAATCATGACTGAACCACAAAACATGTCAAAAAATGCGAGGGAGAATTACTCACCAAGAGCTCACCAGGACTCAACAGTGAGAGAAGACTACAAATGAAAGAAAAGCTGACCTAATCCTCAGGTCATATTAATAGAAGTAGAGCCATCAGAGCAGGAGAGATGAGGGGCGAGCGTTCCACTATTCCTCATGCTGATTGCAGAGAACATGAATAGGCACTGCCTTGTGGTTCCCCGGGGAAAAGGACTTTAAATCTTGCCTCCTGACCAGAGGCTGAGAGCCTGGGGGAGAAAATCGCAAAAGACATGTTCATCCATCTATCCTTTGTCCATCCTTTCAGTCACTCATCAAACATTCACTGAGAAACATTCTGTACCAGCCAGACACGTGCTAGTCATTGGAGGTGCTAAGATGAGGGGTTAAGACATGCCTGCCCCCCAGGAAGGATTCCTGCCACATGAAAGAGGAAAGATGTGTGCCTAGAAGCAGGATGAGGAGAACCAGGCTGCATTGCCAGATAACAGCCGACTGCCGGGAGATCTGAGAGCTCTCCAACCAATGAGCTGTCTTGGGAAGAGGGCTAGCAGAGAGTGGACCATGATGCTGTAGAGGGGTTTCTGAGTCAGGAAGGGCAGAACCACATGGATCCAAGGATTCTGTGGTTTTTATCTCAGGCCCGAGAGATCTCAGCTGAGTACTTGGAGTGGGCATTCCAGGATGGCCTGCTCAGGGCATCCCACCATTCAGGCAGCTGCCTCTGACCCCCACAAAAAAGTTTGTTAGACACCTTACCAAGGCCCCTAAAGTAAAGCAGGATCTTCTTCCCTGGGATGAGAGACTGGGTGACCTGTGAGGACAAGAGAAATAGGGACACGCACAATAAGGTGGACGTGGGGGAGGAAGCAGAAGCTGAGGGCCGGTAGGGGCTCTGGGCCCCCTAGCAGGACCCCCAGGAGATGGCAGAGCCCCGGAGAGCTTTAGAGCTCAATCGGAGCAACCCTCACTGTGCAGACGGGGAAACAGCCTCGGAGAGGAGACCGAGGCCACAGGGATAGACGACAGTGGAGGGGGTGCTAGGATGCTGGTCTTCCCTCTCCTCTCCTGATCCTCAGACTCCCAGAAACCGGGCTATGTGAGCAGTGATGGTAGAAACCAAGGACGTGGAAGAGACTGCTACATCGTCTAAACAAAAGCTGCTAGATCAGCCGCTGAAATGCTGGAAACCCTTGAAAACGTGAAAACTCCTGCTATAAACAAATCAGAAGTATTTGGTAGATTGTTTAGGAAATTGACTACCCTAACAAAGAATATGCTGAAATACAAGTCTTTGGCTTCTATGAGTTGTTCTAAAAAGCCAGCAAGAGGGGAGACAGCAGGGGGAGTGCCTACTCTGATTCTCCTTCTTTCTCCTCCCTGCCTTCCTTGCCCCCGCCTAAGAAAAGGCAGGAAACCCCCACAAGGGGAGACATGGGCCTGGTAGAAGAGAGTCTTGCCATTCCTTTGAAAGCCTAGAGAAGGTCCAGGGAGCTGTCGGCGGCAGAGCTGGGGTGGGGCGGAGTGGTGATCTTGTGGACAACATAGAACCCACCCTGAGACAGGCCAGCTCTGGGAGTCAGAGAGGTAGGGTGGGTACTTGGAGTCAGTTTCCCACTCTGGAGTCTGGGCTCTATTTCCTGAGCCAAAGAAATGGCCCCTCTGGTGTGTGCCCTCTGTCCCCACTGAGGTCTGGCCCAGTCACCAGGCTCCCTCTAATAAGGGAGCCAAGCCTCTGGGGAGCCTCTGGGCAGAACAACCAGCAAAGCCACACCCACAGCTTGGGACAGTGGCCCACACCCAGCAGACCCCCATTACTCTGTGGAATGATTGAATGAATGAATGAATGAATGTCCCTTTTGGTCAGGAGGAGATAGCGTACAGGGTGGGAGCATCTAGGAGCCCGAACCCAAGCGATCCTTCTTCTCTGAAGAACTTAGGGTGCTCCAGGAACCCAGTCACCTGACTGGTGCATTTGGGGAAACTGAGGTAAAGGAGGCTGGTAGGAGATTTAGAACCTGTGGGTCTGATCCCATCACCCATCACAAAGAAGGGGACTTGCTCTAGAAGCAGAGGGCAGTTTAGGAGCTGGCCCCTCACCCAGCGGTTGTAGGGGTTGTGGAGAAGAGGAGACATGGATTGAAGACAGAAAGTGTCCTTGTCAGGGGCCAGGAGATCCTGGGTCTGCTCCGTCCACCTTGAATGAGGTCCTGTTTTGAGAGCCTTGGGTTTCCCTATGAGGACTCAGTGAGTGTTGGATCCAGGAGATCTTGTGCGACCCCCTCTGCCTGTATAAGGCCCTGTGAGAGGGGGTTGGCCTGACCCAGACACCAGGCTCCTGGGACTCCTGAATAATTGAGCAGTGGAGGCCCGGCCAGCCCTCGGGCACTTGACACCACTCCCAGGGGAAAGCGATGAATTATTGACAGGTCCTGGAGCCTGGCTGCAGCTCTATTGTGGTCAGTCTGCAGGCCTGACTGTGTGAAGGCCCCCTCCCTGCAGGCTAAGTACCCGGGGATTCTGCCTCCACTCAGCCTGCCCAACTGTGGGCCCTGTCGGTAAAGTGGGTGGGAGGGGTACTCTCTTTGTGGTGGGTAACCCAGATGAGCTGCATAAGGGAGGCTGTCCAAAGATGGATGATTCCAGCTCCTTCACCAACAGCTCAGGGATAACTGAGGCCCAGAGACTGTCCTTGCCCAGGGTTACACAGCAAAGTCAAGGCAGAACCTAGTCTTCAACCCAGACCTCCTGACCCAGGGTTGGCACTCCTTCTCGAAGAATGGATGGCCTCATGCCTGCACCTTCCAGGGAAAGGTCCCAGCTCTCCAGGGACATGGGAGCTCACCTGGGCCCCCTCCCAGGCAACTCCTCCATGCGGACCTCCCAGAGGAAGAGAAGAAGTAGGCAGACCCTGCTGAGCTTCCAGCCAGTCCAGACAGAGAGCAGCAGGGGTCAGGACTGGATGTGGTCTCTGGGGTCACCAGACAGACCAGACCGAAGGCTTCTTTCCTACACCAGCTCCTTCCCCAGAGAACGTCTATGGAAGGGGCTGAGGGCAGTGTTCTGCTAGAAGCAGCATAAGGACATGGGTTTTGAAATTGTGTTTTCATAGCAAGGACCCTGGTTTTGCTTAAACAGTATGTTCCAGACATGCAAAAGGTGGAAAGTTTTATAAAAATGTTTTTCTTTATTCTTTACGTAAGACTAAGATCACATCAACTGTCCATTTCAAAGAATGCTATTGCAGGACAAACTCTCCTCTTATGTCCCTTGCAAGACTGAACTCCGAAACCTTGGTTAAGCTGGAAGGCCGGAGCCTTTTCTGAGCGCTGGTGGGGCAGTAGCCCCATCCTGCCCCCTGGGGGTGTCTTGTCACACTGCAGCAGCTCTGCGGCTCTCTGGGCTTCTAGGCAAAAGTTGGCCTGCACACCCAGCATTCAGCAGGTGCTCAGCTGGCCCTGCTGCTGCTGCTGCTGCGTCACTTCAGTCGTGTCCAACTCTGTGTGACCCCATAGACGGCAGCCCATCATGCTTCACCGTCCCTGGGATTCTCCAGGCAAGAACACTGGAGTGGGTTGCCATTTCCTTCTCCAATGCATGAAAGTGAAAAATGAAAGTGAAGACACTGTCGTGTCCAACTCTTAGCGACCTCAGGGAGTACAGCCTACCAAGCTCCTCTGCCCATGGGATTTTCCAGGCAAGAGTACTGGAGTGGAGTGTCATTGCCTTCTCCACAACTGGCCCTAGTAGGGCCAAAAAGGCCTGATGTTCCAGTCGGCAGTGGTAGGACAGGGATTCTCAAAGTAAGCTCCCCAACCTCCATCATCAGCATCACTTGGACACAGGTCAGAAATAGCCATTCTTCTAAGTCAGAGCCCCTGGCATGGGGCCCACTCCCAAGGGCTGATGGTAAACATCTCTCCCGACTCTGTGTTCAGTGAACTTCACATGGGAAGGTTGAAACTGACCTTGGTAGGGATATTTACACTATGGAAATAGGCAAAAGCTGCAAGTCAGGACTGCCCTTCCCCTCCCCCAGCCAGTTGTTAAACAATGGCCAGCAAAACCATGGGTGGGTGGGTCCCAGTTGTCTGAATTTTAACAAGCCCTCCTAATGATTCTGTTCACGCTAAAGTTTTAGTCAGTTCAGTCACTCTGTCCTGTCTGACTCTTTGCAACCCCACTGTTCTAGACCCTGAAGAGATGAGGCTGCAAAAGCCCAGTATATATGTTCCTGCCTACAGTCTACTCTTAGAAGGGCCACACAGGACAGAAGCTAAGAGCCCATCTAAAGTTGAGACTCAGGGGCAGCAGCGCCTGGTCTCCTGAACCCGGCCTGGCACTGCAGTCTGCACTGCCCAAGCTGGGGAGAGGCCAGGATGCCATGGGGGGAGGCAGCTGCCAAGGGGCTGCTCTGAGAAGAGCCTAAAAGCCTCGGTGGGTCTAGAGTGGAGGAATAGTGTGAACAGTTTCACCCTGAGGGAGGGTGGGAGAGCTGGCAGATGGAGCTCTGAACTTCAGAGGGAAGCATGCATTCTGACTGCTCCTGCCACTTCCTCCCCTCACACAGACAGGAGGCTTTTTAAAACAGTGTCTGCCCTCCAGAGCCCATCAGGAGGATACAAACATCAAACACATTAAAGTCAGATTCCACCTGATACCTCACCTCACCCAGAGTGGCCATTAAATTAACTGCATCCCTTCCTGCTTTCTCAGCCTCACTTTCCTCCCCTGTAAGCCAAGGACAGCACCGGAGGACCCCAAGAGCCCCTCCTGTCTCACACCCTGTGGATGCCTGCCCCCCCGAGCTTTTGCCCCTTCAGTCAGAAGTTGTGTGTATGTTTTCATCTACCCCACGTGGAATCACCATTTGAGAACATCTCTCTGAGTACCCTCTTCTCCCAGAGCAATAACCTTCAAATTATGGGCCAAAGTGTGGGACAACTCGACTCAGTCAGCATTTATGGGGCCCCCACTGTTGTTCATTAATTCTAGCCAGTAGATTTTGAGATTTCCTGTGAGCCAGAAATATCAACTAGAGGCTGAAATAGGAAACAGCCACTTCCTTGGAAAGGCTCACAGACTAATGTCACCCCCTTGACAATGACCAGACAGCTTCCTGGAGCGTTGACTTTGCACTAGGTGTGCTGATAAGAACTCGGTACAGAGCATTTCTGTTGGTCCTCTAAGCAGTAAAGTTGAGGTATTAGCTCATCTTAGGAGAAATCTGAGACTGAGTGAGCCCAAGTTCAATGCTCAGGTAGCAGATAACTCTCTAGTAAGTGTCCAAGCTGGGCTTCTGATCCTCTCTCTCTGACCCCAGAACTGTGCCCTTTACTGTGCCCTATATCACACCTCTAGGTACCTAGGGGAATGGGGAGCCCACAGACAGATGGGTCCTTGCCCCAAGGAGCTTGCAGAATGCAGGTGTGTGGAGGCATCACTAGTGACTCAACAGAGGATGATGAGCCAGTGGTGCCGGAGCAGAGAGCTTGGTCGTGATTAGGGAGGTGGAAGGGGGTGGGGCCTCCAGTCCTTCCCCATAGCCTCCATACTGGGCATCTGGAAGCCGCTCTGCGGGGGGTGAGCTGAACCCTGAGACAGCACAAACCTGAGGAACACAAGCCCCACCAGGGTACCGCGATCCCTGTCTGCGACCATCCCCCCGGATGCTCACTGCCCTCAAGCTCTCCCATGAAAATGGCTCTCATACATACAAATACACACAGTTGTTGGGGGGTCACAGACCCTTCTGGACATGCCGCTCTAGCCAGCCCCAGCTCCTGGGCCACCTTCTCCAACCCCAGCTTGGAGCCCAAGCCAGCTCTCTGCTTCTCTAGCCCACCGGTCTCTTTCACAGCCAGTCACAGCCTCTTGGGATGTCAGCCTTGCTCTCTGACCTCTCGATGTGAAACCATGAAGACCATGCCCCTCTGTCGTTCACAGGCTGATCGGGACCTTCCGCATGGTGCTGCAGAAGGTGGTGGAGGAGAACCACGTGGAGGTGACCGACACGCTGATGGACGACAACAATGCGATCATCAAGGTGGGGGTGCCCAGGGAGTCCCTGGACATGCCCATTATTGGGTCACCTGGGGGCCTGTTCACCCCTGCCCCTGCCTGCACATAGCGTGGTCTAGGCTGGGTCTCCTCCTGGGTAGAAAAGTGTGGTGGGAGGAAGAGACTCAGGTCAGACTGCTGGAGGCCATGGGGGGCCGTGGGGGAGCCCTTGAAGGTGGCAGACACTGAAGCCCTTTCTGCAGTGAGAGTACAAGTGATTGTGACTAGGAAACTCCCTCCCTTCTCCATCAGGGAACCTTCCATCTGGACCCAGGTCAGGGATCACTAAAGAGGTATCCTCGTCATCTGAAAGCCAGCCTGAGCCCTGCTGGCCTCCACAGGGCATGACCTTCATGCCTGCCTTGGCATATAAGACTAGCCATTCTATGAGGGCAGGGACCTTTTTCTATTCTATCTGTCACAACCATCCCTGGACTTCCAACAAATACACATGCACCAGTGATGCACAGCCTGTAGGGACTTAATACACATCCAAACGAAGGAAGGAAATAAACCATCCGAGATGCCCAGTCCCAAGGCTCTGCTCTGATGCATCTGTCCCCTTGAGCTCATTCATGCCCACCCCTGGGCAGCTGAGCCTAATGGTGAGGAACACAGCTCCTGGATACAGACCTTCGCTAGGGCACTCAGTAACTGTGTGACTTGGGCCGGTTACACATCATCTGCAAAGTGAGCAAAATTATAGTATCGATTTCACAAGACTCTTCTGAGGATTAAATGGAAATGCACAGAAGGGACTTAGGACAGTTAAGTATATAGTAAGTGCTCAGTAAATATTAGGTTGGTCAAAAAGTTCATTCAGGTTTTTCCATAACATCTTACAAACTTTTTGGCCAACCCAATAAGATCAGTAGCTATTACTTCCTGACCTCAGTTTTTCCAGATGTAAAATGGGGCTGCACCAACCCTGGTCCCATGTATGACCCTATGCAGTGGTCAGCAGAGTAACCTCATAAACCAGACTGCAGCCACAGGGAGCCAGAATGGAAGGAACCCTCTCTGAGGAACCCCAAGGGTGGGGCAGAAATCCCCACAGTGTGTTGGTGGCTCGAGACACTTCCCTGCTGAGAACAAGGGGCTTCTCTGCTTAGCCCCAAAGAGGTCATTCTCTCCACATATAGGCATAGGCAGGGGTGGGGGTACCTCTTGAAATCAGGTGGGTTGGGGTCTCAGCAACCACAGCAAAGGGAGAGAGGGTGAAAAACAAGCTCCAGACACTGCTGGTGTGGAGGACTTGGAGAGGAACATAGATGTCCAGAGGAAGAGAATAGAATGCGAGAGGTAAAACATGAGCGAGAACTGGGGGAATGGGCAGGAGCAGACAGATGGCACAGCCCATGCCTTGTATTTCTAGAATCAGACGTAGGAATTCAGTTGAGGAAAAGACTTACAAATTATCTAACTCCCCCACCACCTACCTCTGCCACCATTCTATGGATGGGAACTCTGAAGTCCTAGATGAAGAATGGATTTAGCCAAGGTCAAACAGCTGGTCAACAGCAAAATCAACTCTAGGACCCTGGACCTCTGATTCCAAGGCCACCATTTTCCCACCATAACAGACTTGGTCTCACGAAACAGACCACGTTTGCTCAATGGGAAGGATGTGGGGCTTGAAGTCAGCCAGGCTGGGCTCACATCCCAGCTCCATCTCTTGTTAGCTGTGTGACTTGAGCAAGTAACTTAACCTCTCTGATGTGTTAGGTAGGGCAGGTTGAAATGTTGGGAAGATAA
This sequence comes from Aepyceros melampus, assembly GCA_006408695.1. Lineage (NCBI taxonomy): Eukaryota > Metazoa > Chordata > Mammalia > Artiodactyla > Bovidae > Aepyceros > Aepyceros melampus. Next base: position 437,150 of record SJXQ01012281.1, read on the forward strand.
AATGAGTTTACATCAAGCATCTTACCATGATGATTAGCGCAGTGAGGATTCAGAAAATGTGTGTATCTTTCCCTTCCCAAGGGAAACGGAAGGCTGGCATCCCGAGGCCCACTCACTGAGTGAAGGCAGCCTGTGGGGGTCCCCGGAGCAAGCCAACCCTGACTTGGAGAGAGGGCAAGCGTGTCTAGAAGATGTCCTAGCACCCATGTGGGTTGAGGAAGGGATTAGAATGGGTCCTCCCTGTGCACTGGGGAGAAACCAGAGCTGAGAGGAGGGCAGTAGCCCAGGGATACAGAGCAAGAAGCCTAATCAGGATTCTCAAGTGCACAGCATGGTCTAAGTTTGGGGCACCATGCTCTCCCAGAGAAAAGTCCAGGGTGATCCGATGGCACCTCCTCTCCAGAGCAGGAGGGTAGGTGTCAGAGGGGCAGGAAGAACTGCTGAGACCACGCCTTTGGACGGTGCCCAGGGTCTGCGCCCCTCTGCTGAAGGGTTCATGTCATCACATCCCAACGAGCATTGGGAGCAAGGGGACATCAGTCGACTTCAGGCAGACCACTCCTTGTCCCTGCAGACAACCCTTGTTCTGAGGACGAGGGGGTGACCTGTGCCCTGGGGACACTGGAGGATGCCCTTGATTCTGTGCAAAGTGGACTCAGAGGGCCCACCCCCAGCCCAGGCCCAGCTGTCCAGGTGGGCCCCCCACCCCCTACCTGGGCACCAGGGCAGGAAGAGAGCCACGTGCAACAGGATCTGGAGCCAGAGCCCACTCTGTCAAATGAGTCTGAGCTTGTCAGTCTTTCTGAGCCTCTGTTTGCTCATCTGCAAAATGGGAACATAGAGGGAGGACCATCCCCAGCTCGCCCTCTTTCAGTGAGTTAAGGGTGTGGAAGGACCTTGTAAAATCATGGAGCAGCAGAGGACACAGGATTATGATTGTTCCTGCCATCCCAGCCACTCAGCACCCCTTTCTCCTCCAGACCAGCCTGTGCGTGGAGGTCCGGTATCAGGCCACAGATGGCACAGTGGGCTCCTGGGATGACGGGGACTTCCTAGGGGAGGAGTCCCTTCACGAGGAAGAGAAGGACAGCCAGGAGACAGATGGGCTGCTACCCGGCTCCCGCCCCAGCTCTCGGCCATCAGGCGAGAAGAGTTTCCGGAGGTAACAGCCTGGGCCCTCTCTCTCCAAGACACAGGGAGTGTGCCTGGGGCCTGGGTCCCCTGGAAGGCCCCTCTAGGCCTGGCTGGGCTCAGAGCACAGAGCCGAGTTGCTGGAGAGTCAATACAAGAGGAGGGAAGGGGTTTCTGCAGCCTCCCCTCACCCCCAACTCCAGAACTCACTGGGGAGGCAGCAGAGAGTCTGGAATCCGGCCCAGGGGCCAGGCCTCCCCATGTGCTGAGGGAGGTGACATTCTGGGAGGGTGGCATCTAACATGAGTAGAAGAGGCTAGACCTCTAGCCTCCTCAAAGAAAGGGAAAAGTGGACAGAAGGAGGCCCTGATCTCTCTGGCCCAAGACCCAGCAGCGCCAGACTAGCCCCAGGCAGCCTGGCTCGGTGAAGACACAAGGGAAGGGCGGGAGTCCCTTCCAGCCGGGGTGAAGCCAGCAGTCCTAGTCCGGACCTGGCCTCTCTTCCATGGGGAGGATGGCATCTGGCACCCTCGGTGTCCAGGAGTCACATCTGCAAAGTCCAGCCAGACACAGAGGACAGGATGCTGGGTCCAAATGCACTATGTTCCAGAAAGGGAAATGCAATTGTACTCCTCTTAGGGCCCAGAGAGGCAGACACTAGGCTGGTAAAACACTCTCCTCAGGTCACTGGAAATAGTGTGTGAAACACAGGTAAGTCAGCAGTGCCTCAGAAGGATGGGGATGGGTTTGGAGAGAGGGGTTGTTCTCCTCCTACTGGAAACATCTCCCTCCCATTTCCTTCCACTCTGTCCTTTCCAAGTGAAATTTATTCAGTGCTTGTCCTGAAAAAGACACAGATTCTAAATTAGGGTAATTGGATTTTATATTTTAATTGTATGAATACATTTTCCTTTTTTGCCTTTGGACCACTCACCCTCACCTGTACACAGACAGACACACAGACATACACACACACATAAGCTTAAGACCCTGGGAGCCAAGTGAGAAGTAACAGTAATAAGATCAAAGGAACCATGCCTGCAGCAAATGTCACTGGACCTTCACCTCCAGGCCAGCCATGGGGTGGGTGGTATCACCCAGGCCAGTTTGCAGCCAGTCCTCCTTAGACTCCAGGCTGGGTGGCATGGAAAGGACATACAATCTGGCCTCAGGAGACACAGGCCTGAGTCCCAGCTCTGCCATTTACCAGCCTGTGACCCTTGGCCCATCACTGCTACCTCTACAAGGATGCTCAGGACAGTAGGAACCCCTCCCCTATTGCTGGGATAGCCAAGGGATTGATGGAGAGTCAGGCTATAACTGGGGTGCCAAGTTCTACCCCCCATGAGGGCTGGTGACAAACAGGTTGTTTGGACAGTGCAGAGGGTTAGGAATTGGTCTGGAAATGGTGAAAAGAGGAGAAGGGACCCATTGAGGAGCAAGCATGGGGACAAGAACACTAAGGGTGCCATCAGGTCCCCATCTTCTGTTCTTTAGAGCAAAGAGCTTGTCTGAGACTAACAGTGGGCTTTAAGAAAATTTTTTAAGAAAGGGCTTTCTGGAGACAGACTGAATGCCTCTCGAGGGCCATCAACCTCAGGAAAAGGAACGCTGGCTCTGAATCAGGGAGCTGAGCCCCAGTGAGTCGCGTCCTGCTGCCACTAACTAACTGAGTGACTTTGGGAAAATCACTAGCCTTCTGGGTCAATAACAACAGTGCAACCCACTGGCATCCTGGCTCCCTGCCCTCAGCTCCGATGTCCAGAGGGAGGCAGAGGTTCTCTGGGTCCTGTGGGGAGCACACATGGGGAGCCATCCTCCAGAGTTCTGGGCAGCCAAGACAGCAGCAGGGTTGCTGCAGCTCAGGCAGTGTTGAACGAGGCCCTCTCTCCACCCACGAGTAGGCCAGGATGCTGCTGGAAGGAGCAGTGAGATGATGCAGGCAAGCCTGTGGGGCTTTGGAGGAATTCGGAGACAGAGAGGGTGTCCCATCCTTCCTCATGCCATGGCCTGGCTTTCCCACCTCTCCTGACCCTCACACAGCCTCTCCCAGGGCAGCGGCAGGAAGCAGGAGTGAGAAGAGGGGCTTCTCTGGGGACTGGGAATGGGAAGAGGTTGATGACTGCAGACAGAGCTCCCGATCTTCCCGGGGCCACCGGCCTGCACTGGAAGGGCTGGCTGAGTGTGAGCATGGATTTCCAGCCGCGTGGGGGCCGCCAGCGCAGACCCTGAGACCGCCCGGGTGGTGTCACTGCCACGCATTCTCCGGCCAGGTCTGGCCGTGCAGCCGGCAGACCGGGGTGGGTATAGAGAACCGAGGCTTTGCTGCAGTTTCCGGTAGCTGCCTACAGGGGCCATTGGGGCCTCGGTCAAGAAGTGTGGGGTTCTGAGGATAACCTGAATTTGGTCTCACAAACCTCAATGTGTCTCACCCTCCTCACGTAGGTACCAGCCAGCCAGGCCTGTCAGCTCTGGGGTCTGGGAGGAAGTCACTGGCTTTGGGGCCAGAGAGCCGTTCTGAGAGAATGTGGCCAACAAAGGGACAGGGAGAAGGAAAGGGAGCATGTGTCTCAGCTCTGACCCCAAGCCCGCCCTCACCTGCACCTGCCCTCCAGCCCTCAGCCCCTCCTGGGAAGGCCCATCCCCTTGTGGTCAAGGTGCCCAAACTACAGGGCACCTCTCTGTTGTTTTCCCAACGACTCATTGCCGGCACGCAGCAGTGTCTCTCCTGGTCGTCTGGACTCACAAGGGTCTGGTGTGGGAATCCACTCCTCCCTGTTGGTTGCTGGGTGGGGTGCAGGCTGGAGAGGCCGGGGTGGGGGGCTGTGGAGTGTATGGCCGGAAACAGCCTCAAGCTCAGGACTGGTGGCAAGAGATATCCATTCCTTGGAGGGCAGAGGCGATGATGTGGGGGTCTCCTTCAAGGGCCTGGGTCCCCCTGCTGGGCTCCTGCCATCTCACCCTCCCTCCTGGAAGGGACCTCTGCAGACACTCCTCTACACTGCCAAGGCCTTAGGGATCTTCCTGGAAGTTCCTCCCATTGGACCTCAGGGAAGCAGCTGGCAGCTCTGCCCCCCAGCCCCCAACCTACCACCACCTGTACCCCTTGCCTCCCATCAACCCTCTCCTCCTACAGTCCATCAATCCCAGGTCCTGGCCAGTCACATGCCCTCTGAGTCACTCCGTCTGCTTGTCTAGTCCCTGTTGGCTGACAGTGCTGGCCCGTGGCCGGTGCTCAGCCAGGGTCCCCCTCCTTCCTCCTCCCTTCCCACAGTCTCCATGTCACCCCACCACAACTTGTTCTACTTCAAGCAGCATCTGACGCTTTGGCCCGAGATCCTTCTCAGATATTGTCACCCCATCCCACTCCAAGGGCCCTACCAACAAAGCTGCCCACAGCCAGAGCTTCAGTGCTGCCTGGGCCCCGGGCCAGGGTCTCATCCACTCGCCTCCCTACCCTCACCTCCCTTGCCGTCAGTGCTACAGAGAGAGGGAATGAATTACTAACTCTAGGGGCACCTGCAGAGAGAGGGAATGAATTACTAACTCCAGGGGCACTTTGTCCTCAAAAGCAAAAAGTCAGGGTTCTGGGCCCCTGTATGTCAGTGTACACCTACCCCAGTGTCTGAGGAGAGAGGAGACTTCAGCCCTGAACACACACATGTGCACACAACTCAAGTGCCGAGTGTTTTCACATGCTTACCTGCATGTACGTTCTATCTCTGGATGACACGGAGGTGCTGCACACGCCACGGGTTCTGGTAAGGATCCCCTGTTAGACAGGACAAAGAAGGGAACCCAGCTTTAATCTCGAAGTTGCACCGCAGAGGCGTATTCCAAAACTGCTTCTCATTTTGTCCACCTGCCTGGCCCTATGGCCCTCCTCCTGCCCACTGCCCTTCCTGGTGTCCTTGGAGATGTAGGGGTGCCTCTGCTGGGTCTCATCCTAGGGGAGGGGAGGGATGGGGTCACTTTTCTTGTTCTCCTTCTGGGTCACTTTTCTTGTTCTCCTTCCGGGTCACTCTTCTACTCCAGTGGAGACCCATGGGGACCTCCCTCCTATGTCTGGGGCCAGGGGGCAGCAGGCATGTGTGCATGGCTGGGGGCTCTGACAGAGATGCGCACGAGGCATGTGCCCCAGGGTGTGCACAGACGTGTGGGGGGGGGTTGTCAGCACACTCAGCCTCACCCCCAGAGTGCAGGGTTCCCAAGGCCCCTCCCCTCACCTCCCTCCACCAGGCTGAGCTCCAGAGCTGCAGCCGCTCCCAAGCAGCCCAGAGGAGCTAGGGTCAAGGCCAAGGTGCTGAAGCGGTGCTCAGGAGACTCCTCCCAAACTGAGCTACTTCACCTGAGGTGGGGGTCCTCTTCAGCCCAGAGGCCGCAGTGTTGATTCCCTACGCCCACCCCATGGTTGCTTCTAACTGTGCAGACAGAGCGCTGGGGGTGGGGACCTGAGGAAGAGGTGAGTGAAACTGAGACAGAGAGAGAAAGAGCTTGTGTGTGTGTGTGTGTGTGTGTGTGTGTGTTGACTGAACAGCAAAACTTACCTGGCCACACTGGAACACTGAAATCACAGTGTGGACTCTAGGAGGAAAGTCAGGCCTGTCCGGGGATTCAGGGAGGGGTCCCCTAACAACAACGATGACCATGAGGTCAAACCTGTCATCCCCACCCTTGTGGGCTGAGTGACTGAGGCAGGCCACGCAGGGCTGTACAGTTACTAATATTAATGCTAGCTGTAGTCACTAAAGTGGGTGTAGTAAAATCAGGAGAGTATTATTTTCCACAAAAGAGGGGCTTTTCCCTTCTCCATTTCTATACCGAGAGTGTGGACCTGTGCAGGCCCCTCTGCCCGTCCAGAGGCCTGGAGTGTGTGAGGAGGGGTAGGGCGGGAACGTGCCAGCATCAGGAAAGCAGTGAGAGAACATTCCAGAAGAGCTTTCTGGAAGTCTCCCTAAGGAGGAGGAGGAGCCCTGCTCTGAGCCCTGGAGCCACAGCCGGCTAACTGCTGCAGACCCAGAACGTCCTGGGCCTCCCTTTCCTCTCTGAGTCCTCAGAGCCTAGGAGCCCTTCCTCCACTGGAGGGGCTCAAGCCTGGTGGCCCGGGCCTGGGGCATGACCTGGCTCCTCTAACCTTGTGTTCCCTGTGGCACCTGTGACCCGCATTCTGAATTCACCAGGCCCTGACCTGGGGCGGGAGGAGATCCGGGGACCCTGAAGCCTCCTCTGTCACCAAGGCTCCAGGTTCTCCTGGGTTTGGAGGCCCACTCCTAAGAGCTCCTCTCTCAGAATCAGGATTACAGCCCCCCTACCCCCAAGGTAGAGCCCAGGGACGTGGGACCCCCGCCCAGCAGGCTCAGGCCTGCTGACCTGAGAAGCTATAGGGTGCAGAGTCTCTAGGACAAGGAGGCCCCCCGGGATCATGGGGGTCAGCAGGGTCAGGGACTAAGTCTGCAAGTGACTATGGTTCACACCCTCTCACACACGTCCCCTTGTCTCCTCATTTCTTCCTCCTACTCAGCAAAGGCAGAGAGAAGACCAAGGGAGGCAGAGATGGCGAGCACAAGTAGGTATCCCAGGCCAGGGTGGAGCCCGTGGGGCTTGTCAGAGCGAAGGGTCCCCAGCACAGGGCGCAGGTGGCAGGGGGCCCAGATCCGAGGGGAGACAGCACTGGGCGAAGGCAGGGCGAGGGAGGTCTCTCCATCTGGCCATGGGGAGGG
>SJXQ01012281.1:459110-484792 GCA_006408695.1 Aepyceros melampus
TCACGGGCTTTCCTTCTCATTTCCCCTTTCCTGCCCACAGGTCAGCATCACAGTCATCGAGGCTCGGCAGCTGGTGGGCTTGAACATGGACCCCGTGGTGTGTGTGGAGGTGGGCGATGACAAGAAGTACACCTCCATGAAGGAGTCCACTAACTGCCCCTACTACAATGAGGTCAGCCCCGGGCCCAGGGTGGGGAAGAGTCCTCCAAACTGTGGCAGAGCCTGGGCCCCGGCCCCACCGGGCCAGTAGGAGAAGCTGGGACTCAAGAGTCACAAAGAGCTACCAGCCGGGTGACCTTGGGACCTGTTACAACCCCCAGCATGCTGAGTGCCATGCCCTCTGACCCTCCAGTCCAGACCCAGCCTGACCCTGGTCTGGCCAGGGTCTACCCTGTGCAAGGAACCTGGCCCCTGTCCTCCCTAGTGCTGCTCCCACCAGTGCCAGGGAGTGAACCTCACACCCTGTGAGGCCTGTGGTCCCAGCTCTTTCCCCAGCCAGAGCCCCGGGGCAGGGCAGCCCCCTTCCAGCCCTGGCCCATGGGGGCACTAGAACCATTAATGAGTGCTCGTTGTGTGTGGGCCACTCTTCTAAATGCTTTAAGTGCCTCATCTCTTCTGATTCTCACACTATCAGAAGTTGTCACCATCAATCCCGTTTTATACAAGGGACATGGAGATTCCTGGAGAAAGACCTGGCCCAGGTGCCAAGTGCCAGAGTCAAGTTCTGTGTGTGCACGCTTTCTGCTCAGCTGCCATCCTGGGTGCCTGAATCTCTGCGAGGTCCTTCCAGACCGCTGGCCATGACGCTTGGGGAGTGGGAGGGGAAAGGCCTGGTCCCCACTGCTGTCCGTTGCAGCTATCTGAGGCCACATTGAGGTTACAGAATCTGAGATCTTCTAGTTCAGTCTCTCCACCTTACAGAGGGGACTGAGGCCACACTATGAAAAGGGCTGAGATCACAGAGAGTATTATAGACCGCGCAGGGCCCAGACTGTTCTGCCTCCACCCACTGCGCTCTATCTCCATCTCGGATGGCCACCCCACCCCGCCGGACACAGCCTCTGAGTCTGGGCTCCAGGGAGGGGCCCATCTTAATCAGCTGTGGTGAAGCATGCCCCTCAGATACCTGAGCACACACCAGCCTAACCCAGAAGGCACTGACCCAGCCGCTCTGGCCCTCCCTTTCCGGGAGGGGCCTGCAGGCTGCTTCTCAGTTGCTCCAGGCAGTGAGCTATGCCAGGCTGGCCCTAGTGAGGCATGGGCATCCCACATCTCAGTGTCCATCCTGGGTGTGGTGAGAGTCTGCTTCTCAGAGGTGAGGGCATCTCTCTGGAGACTGTGGGAGGCCCCAGCCGGGCACCTGCAGGAATAAAACCCAGCCTGTCTCTGCCCTTCACAGGGACCCAGGCTGAGGCCAGGGCCTGACTGAAGTCTCTTAAGCAATCACAGAGAGGCCCTACTCTCACAGCTGGTTTCCTGCAGGTCTCAGGCTGGGGACGCTGCTGTTCAGGACCCCCTCGGCCCCATGTGACATCCTTTCCAGGAGTCAGGAAACTCAGGCTCGACATCTCTGACCTTAGGTCAGGACACATCCCCGACTGGAAAAGCCTCCAGCCTAGATAAGATCTATTTTTCCCTAACAGATATGGAGACAGGGCCCCCACGGCCTTCCACGGTTATATGATAGTGGTGGAGGCCTGTCTGGCTAACTGGAGAGTTCACCTTGCACCAGGTCCATGCACCTCATGTTTCATTCAAGTGGCTTCCTCCTTCTGCGGAAACAGAACTGATCTCCTTACTTGGTGGCTACTCAGAAAACTCCTACTCACTCTGCAGGGCCCAGCTCAAATGTCCTTCCCTGTACTCTCTAGGTCAGAAGTCAGGGCATTCCCCTCTCTTTAACAATTACATCCCTGAATTGCATTTGGTCCTTCATATCTAACCCAGGAAGCTCCTGATCTCCTGCATCACTGTAGCCCACTCTAGGGCCCGCCTTGTACTTGGAGGGCTTTGGTAACAATTTTTCTGAATGGATATTTATCCAAAGATGAGACAGAGATACACTGGGCCTCTGCTCTGCACCAGGCTCATGACCAGCAACATGGGAGCTGCAAACAGGACACCTCCTAGTTCCAGCCTAGAAACCATTTTCCAAGCTCTGTATTTATATCTGGGGCTTCCCAGGTGGCGCAGTGGTAAAGAATCCACCTGCCAATGCAGGAGATGCAGGAGACCTGGGTTCGATCTCTGGGTCAGGAAGATCCCCTGGCGAAGGAAATGGCAACCCACTCCAGTATTCCTGCCTGGAGAATCCAATGGACAGAGGAGCTCGGTGGACTACAGTCCATAGGGTCGCAAAAGAGTCGGACACCACGTAGCAACTAAACAGCAAGTCTTAGTTGCAGCACTCAGGATCTCTAGTTGTAGCATGTGGGATCTAGTTACCTGACCAGTGATCAAACCCAGGCCCCTTGCATTGGGAGCATAGAGTCTTTCATGTGGTTTTTTTTTTTTTTTTTTTTTTTTGTAGGTAGGATAGTTGAAGTCATGTAAAGAGTTCAGGATTGAGGTGAGGTGAAGTCGCTCAGTCATGTCCAACTCTTTGCGACCCCGTGGACTGTAACCTTTTAGGCTTCTCCGTCCATGGGATTCTCCAGGCAAGAATATTGGAGTGGATTGCCATTTCCTTCTCCAGAGGATCTTCCCAACCCAGGGATCGAACCCAGGTCTCCCACATTGGAGGCAGACGCTTTAACCTCTGAGCCACCAGGGAAGCCTGGGAGCATAGAGTCTTAGCCACTGGGTCCCCAGGGAAGTTCCTTGACCCAGGTCATCATATTTAGATTCACAATCACACCTCCCAGAAATGACAAGACCACTGTCCCAGAGCAGTTCCACTTGGAGGCCCTGGTTCATTATCCCCCCATCACAGAGGTGTAAACTGAGGTTCTGAAAAGGAAGTGATTGGCCCAACAGTGAAAGCTCAGGCTTTGTGCCTCTAAAACTACACTTTTACCCACAGTGATCTAGTGTGAGCCCCCAGCAACCAGAACAGATTCTCCTCATTACTCCAAGCACTTCAACATTTCTTCCATCTCCTTGCCCATGAGTTCACCAAAGCAGCAGGCCCTCTGCTCACTGCCCACACTCTTGTCCCCAGGGCCTGCACCCCGAGGCCAGGAGATGTGGGCAGGTACAACAACCATGAGTGGCAGCTCCCAGCTGGAGAGGACCGATCGTGCCCACAGCATTTGTGTTTATAGCAGATTAAGTTCATAAACTCTCAGTTCTAAGTCTCAGCTTACTTTACATTTTAACACCTCCAAACTTGGGGTGCATCTTCTAGGCAGCCTTGTGGTTTAACAGTGATGTCTATGGGACCTACACAATTACAGTGTATCTTACAGTATCTTTTATGTATCTCATCAAACCTCATAATGAGACTCTACGTGGGAGGGGTATCATTACGTCCATTTGACAGCTCAGGATGCTAAGCTTCAGAATGAAGAGTTGCTCAGGGCCGCATGATTCCTCACTGCCCCTGAGAGCTGTGGTCAGGGGGACTAGTGGTTGCCCCTCCTACTTATCCAAACTTCGAGGCTCAGGGGGCTTGGGCCAGTGCAGAGCGGCAATGCCAGGACAGAGGGGCCTGGCACTGAGCCTCAGCCTGCTGAGTGACAGCAGGCCTGGGTCTTTCCCCCTCTAGTACTTCGTCTTTGACTTCCACGTCTCTCCTGATGTCATGTTCGACAAGATCATCAAGATCTCGGTGAGTGGGGAGCAGTGCCCAGCAGTTGGGGCTCTTAGCTCAAACTGTACTGTAGTACGGCCTTGAAAAGGGCACCCTCTCTGGGCAGGCCAGCCATAAGAAGGCACAGCCATTAAAAGATGCACAGCCAGCCAAGCAGGGCACAGGCTGGAGCTGGGCCCCTCTCACCCCATTAGCCACATCGTTCTGTGCAGTGTACAACCTGCTCACCTGTACCTGGCAGCCAGCAAAACACTGGCGAGGCAGAGGGGCTGATGCTAAGCCTCAGAGAGATACCCCTGCCCTGCCAGACACCCTCCTGCTTAACCTGAAACTCACTCCCCAGAAAGAGTTGGGGGGAGCCCTCTATCAGTCAGCCCTTCCCTGCCCCACGGCCTCAGCCCCATCCCGCCTGATCGACGGCTGGTGGTTCTGTCTGGAAGGTGATTCACTCCAAGAACCTGCTGCGCAGCGGCACGCTGGTGGGGTCCTTCAAAATGGACGTGGGAACCGTGTACTCCCAGCCGGGTGAGTAGCTGCGTGGCTGGGTCAGTATTGGTGCACACGGCTCCAGGAGCACGGGTCACGCATGCAGCCCCTAACACATCTCACAGAAGCAAATGGGGACAGAGCCTTGCTGGGGACAGTAGTTGAAATTGAAAGAGGAGTTGGGGGATGAGGAAAGTTCTGAGTCCGGGAGATTCCAGGGCCCACACAAAATCAGAGGACAATGTGCCCTTTGTACAGGCTGTGCTCGCAGTCAACCTGAAGAGGAGGACCCATCCTAGATTAGCCTCTTCCTCTGACATCTGGTCTTTCCTCCACCCAGTCCTGGGTCCTAGGAGCATTAGGGTGACACTACTTGTCCCTGTCTCTAGGAGGCTTTCGGTCTGCGATTGGAGACAGGCAGTAAGTAGATAGTCGCAGGAAACAGGAGATGTACATACGGAAAGGGGCCAGGATCAGCTCTTCTGAGGAAGTCAGGGAAGGCTGCATGGAAGAGCAGACACACCAACAAAAGGATTAAACGTTTGAATAGGGAGCCAGAGGGTTGGGACACGGAACAGAAGGGCTGGGTGCATCCAAGATAAAAGTACAGCAGCCACAGAGCCTTGGGGGTGTGAAACAGCAATCTGAACTACTCAGAGAGGGGCCAACAGTTATGCCTGGCAGGAGCACAGGGGAAGGGTAGGATGAACATTGGGGGCTAGGGAGAGCTGCATCAGGAGGCCCCACAGGGGATGCTAAAGTCAGCAGTCTTTCCGCCAAGTGCTGGGGAGCCTCAGGTGGGTTTGAAATGGGGAGTGAGAGAGGGAGGGCCTCTTTAAGGGCTTTGTCTGGTAGCCTTGTGGAGATTGACTGAGGGGTTGGGGACAGGAGGGCTGCAGGCCAAGAAACCAATCAGGAGATTGCTCCATCTGAAGCCATACCACACATCTGGGGGCATGGCCAGAGCTGGGACCTTGCCTTGGCCACCCTTACTCAGGGACCTCTGCCTCCCGGGTCCTGAGGCAGGCAGAACCGTGGCCCCAGGGCCCCAGGACCTGATGACCTAGCCTCCACGGCCTGTCCCAAGGTCGGGTGCAGCCCTGAGTAGGGCCAGCCGGGGCAGCCTCCGCTTTTTGCCACTGCAGAGCACCAGTTCCACCACAAGTGGGCCGTCCTGTCCGACCCTGACGACATCTCTGCGGGGCTGAAGGGCTACGTGAAGTGCGACGTCTCTGTGGTGGGCAAGGGCGACAACATTAAGACTCCCCACAAGGCCAATGAGACGGATGAGGATGACATTGAGGGGTGAGCTCCCATCCCCGCCCCACCCCTGGAGATCTGGCCTAACTCTTCCTGGGGTGCAAAGGGAGCCCCTCAGGGTAGACTTGGCCCAGAGACCTCACCTTCCATCTCCCTTATCCACCCGCCCAAATGGCCCTGCTCTCCCTGGAAGGACTGAGGCCAGGGCCAGCCTCGGTGTCTGGGAACTCTCCTCATGGGGCAGAAAGGACTGGGGAATAGTCAAGAGTGACAGTCATTTGACATCCACGCTGCCGACTATGAGAAACTTGGGGGAAAAGTGTGGATTTCCAGAGCTGCGAGGCCTTGAGTCTATACCCAGGAGAGCAAAAGGATTTTGTTTTCTGAAGCAATTCCAGGGAGTTGCCAGAGGCTTTTCAGAAATATTCTGGAACCTTGTCTAGATTCAGTGGGAAAAGTCCAGGATCCAGTAGATCATGACTTCCTTGAGCCAGGGAGGGAAAAGAGGGGCCACTGGTGAGGTTTTTGCATAGAAGACAAAAGATACGACACAAAGTACTCATATATTTTCATCTGTTTGAGCCTTATCGTATCCATAAGAGGTGCATGTTATTATTCCCATCTTAAAGCTGAGGAACTGAGGCTTAGAGAGATGGGGAGATTTGCCCAGGATCCCACAAGAGAGCAGGTGCCCTAAACTGCGGTGTCTTCAGTTCTGTTATGGACCTTCTCAGCCGTCCTTCACCTGTGGTCCTGGGCCCCAGAGGCATGGGGATGTTGGGGCAGGAGTCAGCCAGCTGTGGCCACCACAGCCCTAGCTGTTCATGCCAGCAGGAACCTGCTGCTCCCCGAAGGGGTGCCCCCTGAACGCCAGTGGGCCCGGTTCTACGTGAAGATCTACCGAGCAGAGGGGCTGCCCCGCATGAACACGAGCCTCATGGCCAACATGAAGAAGGCTTTCACTGGCGAGAACAAGGATCTGGTCGACCCCTACGTGCAAGTCTTCTTTGCCGGCCAGAAGGTATTGGCATGCAGGAGGCTGGGAGTGGGGTGAGGTGCAGGGGACTGGGTGTGGGGTCCTGGGGGTGAACATGAAGCAAACTCAGAAGCCACGAGGCTGGCCTTTGGTCACCTTGGCGCACCACCTCAAGAAGTGAGGAGAGAGAGATGAGGGAGTACAGCTCAGAGGGGCTGGGGTGGGGCCAGGCTGGGCCTTAGGGATTTCCCCCCCGCCCCCAGGTCACCAAGCACTGAGGGTGGGGGCACTGGGAGGGAGAAGGGCTAAAGAGACTGGGGTGGAGAAGAGGACTGAGATAAGTACACACACGTACACACACACACCCACCACATGCACACTCGTAACACATACACACACACAGACACAGACACATGCACACTCAGGCAGGTACATAAATCCTGACTCTCTCTCCCTTCCACCAGGGCAAGACTTCAGTGCAGAAAAGCAGCTACGAGCCACTGTGGAACGAGCAGGTGGTCTTCACAGACCTGTTCCCCCCACTCTGCAAGCGCATGAAGGTGCAGATCCGGGACTCGGACAAGGTCAATGACGTGGCCATCGGCACCCACTTCATTGACCTGCGCAAGATTTCCAACGATGGAGACAAAGGTCAGCAGCTGGAGACTGGAGGTGGGACTTGGGCTGAAGGGAGTGGGTAAAGGAGACCCCTCCACACACACGCACACACACACACACACCACCACAACCACCAGCTCTGTCCCACACCTCGGACTTAAAGGTGCTGCCAGCCTTCACCAGCAGCTCTTGCCTCCAGGGAAGGGTAGAGACTCATGGTCAGGTCTGCACAGAGCTGCCTGGGCCCGCTGTGCCAGGCTGCCTGGATTTGAACTCCAACTCTGACAGCTAGAAGTTTCATGAACTTTGTACCTGTTTTTTCATCTGTAAAATGAAAATAATAGTAATCATATACATATTATGGGTGGGTGTGTGTGTGTGCGCGCGCGCACACGCATGCGCACACATTCTGTCACTGCAGTCGTGTCTGACTCTTTGCAACCCCATGGACTGCATCCATGTCATCCTGTTCAGGAAACTAAGATCATGGCATCTGGTCCCATCACTTCATGGCAAATAGATGGGGAAACAATGGAAACAGTGACAGACTATTTTGGGGGGCTCCAAAATCACTTCAGATGGTGACTGCAACCATGAAATTAGAAGACACTTGCTCCTTGGAAGAAAAAGCTAAGACAAACCTAGACAGCATATTAAAAAGCAGAGACATTACTTTGCCAACAAAGGTCCATCTAGTCAAAGCTATAGTTTTCCCAGTAGTCATGTATGGATGTGAGAGTTGGACTATAAAGAAAGCTGAGCACCAAAGAATTGATGCTTTTGAACTGTGGTGTTCGAGAAGACTCTTGAGAGTCCCTTGGACTGCAAGGAGATCCAAACAGTCCATCCTAAAGGAGATCAGTCCTGAATATTCATTGGAAAGACTGATGCTGAAACTGAAACTCCAATACTTTGGCCACCTGATGCAAAGAACTGACTCATTGGAAAAGACCCTGATGCTGGGAAAGATTGAAGGCAGGAGGAGAAGGGGACGACAGGATGAGATGGTTGGATGGCATCACATACTCAATGGACATGAGTTTGAGCAAGCTCCAGCAGTTGGTGATGGACAGGGAAGCCTGGTGGCTGCAGTCCATGGGGTCGCAAAGAGTCGGACATGACTGAGCAACTGAACTGAACTGAGGAATTGCGGGGAGGAGCACTTCATGGAGGAAGAGCGTTTAACAGGTAGAGACAGAGAGACAGAGGCAGAGAACCTCTCCTTTGGAAAGGAAAGGAGGGGTGTGCAGAAGCAAGTGACACCCCAATGGAACACAGGTCTGCATAGATAGCAAAGGGCTGGAAGGCCTTGCTGGGGAGCTAAGAAGGTGGGTTTGTCCTCTAGGGAGATTGTAGGCCACCTTGCAATAGGTACTAGAAGCAGGGACCATGACTTCGCTCCATAGAAATGGATATGTGTGTATGTGGAGCCCCACAGCCAGCTCAAGCTCCTGCAGAGAATAAATAAACACACAGAAGTGCCCCAGAAGTGAGAGGGCCATCCAACAGCCACCCACAAACAGCAGACACGGCTCTCCCCACAGCCCTCTGTGAGCCCCGCAGCTGCAGGCCCTCTGCTGCCTCAGATATTTCCCTGAGCGAGGCACGGAGTCCTCAGCTCAGCAACCAGGAGGTGCAAGCCGGGAGCCCCCAAAACAGGTCCCTCCACCTGAGCGAGCCCTTGACTCCCTGCACCCCTGCCCACAGGCTTCCTGCCCACGCTGGGCCCCGCCTGGGTGAACATGTACGGCTCCACACGCAACTACACGCTGCTAGACGAGCATCAGGACCTGAACGAGGGCCTAGGGGAGGGCGTGTCCTTCCGCGCCCGCCTCATGCTGGGCCTGGCGGTGGAGATCCTGGACACCTCCAACCCTGAGATCACCAGCTCCACTGAGGTGCAGGTGGAGCAGGCCACGCCCATCTCCGAGGTGAGGCCCCAGGGGGCTGCACTCCCCTCCAGAGCCCCCCAACCCTGCTCAGCACCCTTTAACCCAATGCAGCCTGGGCCTGGGCTCTGCCAGTGTCCACCCTCCCCGCCTCAGGGGCTCAGACCCCAGGGTGAGGCCCCCCTCCCCAGGAAGCAGCAGGATTTCTGTCCCTCCCATGCCTATGCCTGCGCTCTGCCCATCTCTGCTCCTTTCCTAGCCACGGTTGTCCTTGTGCTGGACAGAGCAGCCTTTCCTGCAGGGACAGGCTGGAGGGCCAAAGGAATTGAGCCTTTAGTGTCTGGCCTCCTAGTTCCACAGCTGGGTGGGATTTCCACCACCACCAGCCCCAAGGGCCTGTCTGGAGACAGAAAGAGGCCTGGCCCTGGCCTCAACATGCTGGTAAGCTTTCAGGATGGCTTGAACCACCTTCCCCACAGAGCTGCACGGGGAAAATAGAAGAATTCTTTCTATTTGGAGCCTTCCTGGAGGCCTCAATGATCGACCGGAAAAACGGAGACAAGCCCATCACCTTTGAGGTCACCATAGGTGAGAGCTGGGCTCACAGAGGGGTCTTTGGGCCCAGGGACTGCAGAGTGGTAACTGCTGGACCTGCTGCATAGCCCTCGGGGGAGGGGGACTTTGACCACTTCCCTCGAGTATGCTCAGGCGCCCACACAGCGCACAGTGACTGCACATCATGAGTGCACACACGCCCCACAGGGTGAACCTTAGGGCTCAGTGAAGTTAGGGACATGAGAAGGAAACATCCTCTCTGCAGAAGGAAACAAGGCCCCCATGGGACTAGAGAGGAGAGTCCTGCAGGGTCCTCTGGGGCTGGACCTGGAGCTCAGTGGTCATCAGGGCTCCCAGCAAGATCTCTGTCAGAGTGCAGGACATGGCCCCTTCCTCCAGCTAGTGTCCTATGGTGTCTGAGCTCACACAGAGCCCAGCAGAGACCCCATTCCCTGACTCTTGCTTTTCCCAGCCACAGACCCCCTGGATTGGAGGGCAGGGTGGGGCCAGGTGGGAAAAAGCCCCTAGGCCCTCGGGTGCCCTCTTCTGCCTCCAGGCAACTACGGAAATGAAGTCGATGGCCTGTCGCGACCCCAGCGACCTCGGCCTCGGAAGGAGCCTGGGGATGAGGAAGAAGTCGATCTGATCCAGAACTTAAGTGACGATGAGACTGACGAGGGTGGGGCCTGGCCTCAGTCTCCTCCACCCCACCCATGCGGCCCCAGATCACCGATAGGTGAGCCAGGCAGGACAGAGGGCCCTGAGAGGCCCTGCCCCCTGCCCGCCTGCCTGGGCACCCAGTCCTCAGTCTCCCACCTGCTCCCACCCTAGGAACTACTTCCATCTGCCTTACCTGGAGCACAAACCCTGCATCTACATCAAGAGCTGGTGGCCTGACCAACGCCGTCGCCTGTACAATGCCAACATCATGGACCACATCGCAGACAAGCTGGTCAGGGCCAGGCCCGGGGTGGGAGGGGAACGGCAGAGGGGGCGTGCTTCTGAGGGCCTCACCCAGCCTGGACATAAGGCCTCACATAAGGCCTGTCTGCCCAGCAGATTACCATGGGCATCAAGGAGGGGCTGCAGAATGGCCCCAGCAGGTCCTATGCTCCTGTCCCTGCCCCATTCCCAGAGACAGTCCAGGATCTGAGGGCTTCCCAGAGTGGAGTCTGGGAATTGCGGCCTGTCCAGTCTCGGGCTTCCCTGGAGGCATCTGGCCAATCCCTCTCTCTCTCCTCCCTGCCCCCTGCATCTGATCCTGGTCTCTGTCTGACCTCTGTGGGTCCACCAGGACCACAGACTCATGACCCAGAGATGGCTTCTTCCTCAGGAAGCAAAAGTCACGAGCATGATGGCTTCCAGGCTCTGAAAACGGAACCTGGAAATTGGTATTTCTGGGCTTCCCTGGTGGCCCAGAAGGTAAAACGTCTGCCTGCAATGTGGGAGACCAGAGTTCGATCCCTGGGTGGGGAAGTTCCCTGGAGAAGGAAATGGCAGCCCACTCCAGTACTCTTGCCTGGAGAATCCCATGGACGGAGGAGCCTGGTGGGCTGCAGTCCAAGACAGGACTGAGTGACTTCACCTTCACTTTTCTTTATGATGGCGGAGCACTCCAGGGATGGTGCTCATGGGAGGTCCTAGGATACTGGCCCCTCATCCTCTTGATGAAAGAGGGAGACGTTTGGGGAGGCTGAGGGGGGCTGTGCTCGCACTCCTGGTTCACAGGAAGAAGGCCTGAATGATGTACAGGAGATGATTAAAACGGAGACGTTGTACCCTGAGCGCCGACTTCGGGGGGTCCTAGAGGAGCTGAGCTCTGGCTGCTAGTGAGCGGAGGGGCTGCCAGTGTGGGGCGGCCGTGGGAGGCTGGCAGAGAAGGCGTCATCTCTGCTAAGCCCTGCTCCCACCCCCAACCCCAGCCGCTTCCTCTCCCTCGCGGACAAGGACCAGGGCCACTCATCCCGCACCAGGCTGGACCGGGAGCGTCTCAAGTCGTGCATGCGGGAGCTGGTGAGGACGCGGCTGGACCACTCAGGGACAGAGGGAGGGTCTGGAGGTGAAAAGAGAAGCCAAGGTGGGGGGACATCCATCTCTGAGATCACGGCCCCCAGGGCCAGCCCCTCCATCACATGTCACAGCCTGAGCCCCACTTACGCCCTCTCACCTCCCAGGAAAGCATGGGGCAGCAGGCCAAGACCCTGCGGGCACAAGTGAAGCGGCACACGGTGCGCGACAAGCTGAGGCTCTGCCAGAACTTCCTGCAGAAGCTGCGCTTCCTGGCAGATGAGGTGTGCCCTGTGCCGGAGCGCGGTGCCATACTGGAGGCGGGAGGGGCTGCATAGGAGGGGGTGGGCCCCTCCCGCTCTGACAGGTGTTGAGGGACAGGGCTGACCAAGCCTTTCATCCTGTCCTGGGCTCTTCCCACTCCACTGGCGGGAGGAGAAGGAAGACCCGGTATCAGGTGCCCTCCCTTACAGGCACACTGGCTTCCCCCACCCTACCCTGTCTTAGCCCCAGCATAGCATCCCTGATGTCTTCATCTGGATGATGAGCAACAACAAGCGCATCGCCTACACCCGGGTGCCCTCCAAGGACCTGCTCTTCTCCATCGTGGAGGACGAACTGGGCAAGGACTGCGCCAAGGTCAAGACACTCTTCCTCAAGGTGCCGGAAGGGGAGTGGATTAGCGGCGGGTGGAGGGGCTGGGGGGTCTGGGCTACTCTCAAAGGTCATCTTCCTCTTGGAGGGAGCAGCGTCCACACCCCTGGGTCTGCCAGGCCTGAGCAGACAAGATGCCCAGAGAAGAGCTAAAGAGAATAGGAAGTGGGATCCTGCCCTGCCCATCCCCTCCTGTGCTGTTTCCCCACTGCACAGCCCAGTGGGCTGGCTGCGGTGGGGATGGGCCCCCTCTGACCACAGCTTCTTAAGCTCCCTGCCCCTTCCTCACCCCGCGGGCTCTGGCAGCTGACCCTGCGCCCACCCTCCAGCTGCCGGGGAAGCGAGGCTTCGGCTCGGCAGGCTGGACAGTGCAGGCCAAGCTGGAGCTCTACCTGTGGCTGGGTCTCAGCAAGCAGCGCAAGGACTTCCTGTGTGGCCTGCCCTGTGGCTTCGAGGAGGTCAAGGCAGCCCAGGGCCTGGGACTACTCTCCTTCCCACCCATCAGCCTGGTCTACACTAGTGAGTGAGGACTCCCAGGTCCGGGCCCCAGCTCCAAACCCTCATCCAGGGAGGGCACGCTGGCTGGTGGCCTGTTCCCGAGCGTCATCCTGCTCTTCCCACAGAGAAGCAGACCTTCCAGCTCCGCGCCCACATGTACCAGGCTCGCAGCCTCTTTGCTGCTGACAGCACTGGCCTCTCAGACCCCTTTGCCCGTGTCTTCTTCATCAACCAGAGTCAGTGCACAGAGGTGAGGGCCCCGGGGAGGAGCGGATGGCTCTGGCTTTGAGAGCACTGGGGGGCCTGTGAGTTTCTGGGACCTGGAGAAACAGAGCGGCCAATACCCAGATCCTTAGAGGGAAGGCTTGCAGATAGCTGCAGGACCGGGCCACACTGGTGAAGGCTTTAATCATGGTTACGTTCAACCTAGAAGACAGGGAAGACGTTGGCGGGGGGTGAGGGGGGACGGTCATGAGCAGACCTCATAGCAGCCTTCATTTAAGATTCCCTGAAGAGTCAGATAACATGGCACTCCTGCCCCCCGAGTCCCCCGAAAACCACAGGAATGACTGGGGTGACTCCTGCACCAGTACTGCCCACCCACCATCACCCCTACTTGGTACCTGTCTACCCCACCCTGCTGCAGGTACTGAATGAGACCCTGTGCCCAACCTGGGACCAGATGCTGGTGTTCGACAACCTGGAGCTCTACGGTGAAGCTCATGAGCTGCGGGACGATCCCCCTATCATTGTTATCGAAATCTACGACCAGGACACCATGGTACGGGTGGGCTCTGGCACTTGCATTGGCAGCCACCTCCCCAGCCCACCCCCAGAGCCCCTTGGCCAGTGTGCTTGCCAGGAAGCCGGGGGTCTGGGCTGCTGACCAGCCCTTCCAAGAGACCCCAGGTGTCTTCTGCCCTCTCACTGCAGCCTGACCCCTCCTGATACTGTGGGCCTCTGGGGTCTCAGGGAGGAGACAGGCCAGGGTGTCCTCGCCTGCTGCACAGACAGACCAAGCCCAGGGCCAGCCATGCCAAGAAGGCCGGCTGTCCCCAGCCTTCCCCCATCCTAGCCCGCCCAACTCCCCCCACCCCTGCATACACAGTCATGAGCAGCCTCATAGCTCTCTGTGGGTGCTCTGGAGTGAGGGAGTAGAGGATTGAGGTGACCTCTCCAGAGCTGGGGAGCCACTTACTGCAAGCCACCCCAGCTGCTAGGGAGCCCTGAGTGAGTTCTGGACTAGCGCTAGGAGCACCTGTTTCTAGATCTGCATCTGCCATTCACTGCCAGCCTGGCCTGGAGCTAGCCTAAGACCTGGTTTCCCCATCTGTAAAATGGGGTGATCACACCTGCAGCTACATGGGGCTATGGTGAAGACTGAGTGAGAGCCTGGGTATGAAGGTGCCCAGTCAGTTCAGGCATCAAGAGGCCACCTTGACTGTTCGTTGCGTCAGGGCAAAGCCGACTTCATGGGCCGGACCTTTGCCAAGCCGCTGGTGAAGATGGCCGACGAGGCGTACTGCCCACCCCGCTTCCCGCCCCAGCTGGAGTACTATCAGATCTACCGGGGCAACGCCACGGCCGGGGACCTGCTGGCCGCCTTCGAGCTGCGCAGGTGGGGCTTCTGGAAAGACAGGGCTGGGCCAGGGGCCTCTCTTCTCCCCACCCTACTGTGAGGCCACTGGGACTGACCTGGGGTGTGCTTCCTGGGGATCTGTGCTGTTTGGCCTTTTCTGTCTCCCTAGGTCATGTGGCACCCACCTGGTGGGGGGAGAGAGCCCTCTCCCTGGGCTCACCAGGATATGACGCTATGTCCCCCATCCCCCAGATTGGACCAGCAGGGAAGGGCGACCTGCCGCCCATCAACGGCCCGATGGACATGGACCGAGGTCCCATCATGCCTGTGCCTGTGGGCATCCGACCCGTGCTTAGCAAGTACCGGGTGGAGGTGAGGGCTCCACCCCGCCCCTCCCGGCCCTGCCTTGAACAGGCCCTGCCATACTCTGCTTCCTGGTCCCCCTCACCCTCTCCCCGTCAAGGGTTGTACGCACACATCACACTGCTGGCATCAAACGCCAGGGGTTCTTCAGCAATCTCAGGCCATGCCTCGTTTTTCAGAAAAAGACACCGAAGTCCCAGGAGGGGAAGTGACTGGCCCAAGGTCACACGCGTTCTTATACACATGGTAAACCTGGCCCAGGTGGACCGGCCACGGGTGGACATCGAGTGTGCGGGGAAGGGGGTGCAGTCGTCCCTGATCCACAATTACAAGAAGAACCCCAACTTCAGCACCCTGGTCAAGTGGTTTGAAGTGGTGGGTGCGGGCCCGGGCGTGGTGGGGCAGGGCTGGGCGCAGTGGGTGCGGCCAGGGACGGCCAGTGCCTCTGCCCCTTCTCTGAGCTCAGGCTCTCTGCCCCCACCCCCAGGACCTCCCGGAGAACGAGCTCCTGCACCCGCCCTTGAACATCCGCGTGGTGGACTGCCGGGCCTTCGGCCGCTACACCCTGGTCGGTTCCCACGCTGTCAGCTCCCTGCGGCGCTTCATCTACCGGCCCCCAGACCGCTCGGCTCCCAGCTGGAACACCTCGGGTACGGCCGCTGCTGAGGCCCAGGGTGGGGGCTCCAGCTCACAGTCCAGACCACGCAGTTCCCTCCAGGGGGCGTCCCCAGGTCGGGTAGGGGAGGCCAGGAAGGAGGGTCCACCCTGGAGGGGCTGTCCAGGCAGCCCCAAACTAGTGCCAGAAAGGCCAGAGCCAAGGCATCCTTAGAGGGCCCGAGGGCAGATGGCCTTCTCTGCCTGACCCCAGAGGAGACTCTGCCCCCTGCCACCCGCCACGTGGCCACCACTGTGTCCCTGAGCACAGCTCACACTCCTCTCTGGCTCACCTCCTCCCTCTCCTTACGCCCGTTTGGGCTCCAGCTCACAGTCCAGACCACGCAGTTCCCTCCAGGGGGCGTCCCCAGGTCGGGTAGGGGAGGCCAGGAAGGAGGGTCCACCCTGGAGGGGCTGTCCAGGCAGCCCCAAACTAGTGCCAGAAAGGCCAGAGCCAAGGCATCCTTAGAGGGCCCGAGGGCAGATGGCCTTCTCTGCCTGACCCCAGAGGAGACTCTGCCCCCCGCCACCCGCCACGTGGCCACCACTGTGTCCCTGAGCACAGCTCACACTCCTCTCTGGCTCACCTCCTCCCTCTCCTTACGCCCGTCGTCTTTTCTCCCTCAACTGTCGCGCATCCCTCTCCCCCTCAGAAAGCTCCAGAGTCAGCTTTAGGCCTCTGGCCTTCCAGGCACTCCGACTCTCACTCTTCCTCCTGCTCCTCCCTGTCTGTCTGTCTGTCTGTCCGTCTCTCTGTCCAGGCAGGCTCCTCCAGGGCCGCCGTGGGCTGTACAGTGGGGGCCCCTCCTCTCACCCCACAGGGGAGGTCGTGGTGAGCATGGAGCCGGAGGTGCCCGTCAAGAAGCTGGAGACCATGGTGAAGCTGGACGCGGTAAGGTGCCTGGTGATGTGCAATTGCGGGTGAAACTTTCCCAAAGCTGGGCCACCCCCACCCCGCCCCCAGACAACACGTTAAGTCACTCCTCCTTTCAGCGTGGGGTGGGCCGGGGCTAGTCCTGACTCCGTGTGCACGCAGCCCTATCCTAGAGTGTCCAGGAAGGCAAGAATCTCAATTCTGCATGTGTGTGTGTGCTATGAACATGCGGTGCACGTGTTTGAGAGACAAAGAAGTAACATGTGAAGCAATAGCCTGCCATCCTTGTGTGACCACCAGTTTCTCTCCGGAGGGTCTGAGTTTTCTTTCTCAGCCTTTTACAAATGACCGTCCCCAGGCCGGGGTTGGGGCAGGAGTTCCAGGTGGAAGTGCCTTACTCCTCCTGGCTTAGGACTGGGACTGTTGGTCTGCCAAAGGGGCCCTGTCACCCGGGTGTTCAGATACAGACATGGAGCCTGCAGGAGAGGGTGGGATGGAGGCCGGGCTGGAACAGGTCATCCTGAGTCCGGGCAGGACTGAGAGGGCAGGAGGCAGGCTTACCTCCCCACTGCCTTCTCCAAACCCTGTTCCTGACATCGTGTGCTTCTCGCAGCCTGTGGCATCTCCTAGCTTCTGAAATCTGGGCCGGGGTCCAAGAGGATCCTTTCTCACCCCATCACTCTGGTCCCCAGAGAGTCTGGGCCAGTGGCTGAGTTAGCAGAGGCTGTGGCTCATGGAAGAAGAGAGCAGTTGAGGCCTGGTGCCTGGCCTGCAGGGCTGGGATTGGCACCACCAGGGGCTATGGGGCTAAATCTTGAGATGCCACGTCCCCCCTCAGCTCCCAGCCTCTGAAACTCCTCCCTGAGGAGTTTGCTCCTCCTGGGGGTGGGCAGCTAGTTTCAGGCCATTAGGGAACAAAGAGGACAGCACAGACCTGAGCTTCACCATCGTCCCCATGGGCTCTGGTGGGGCCTTTTACATCGGGGTCCCCTTCAACTGTTAAATGTATCCACTTACTCATTAAGGCATTTGCCTTTCACCCAGCCAACATTACTAACCTCCAGCCTCATGCCATGTCAGCCTCCCCTCTTGACTCTGACTCCCCACTGCAATCATCTGGGAAGCTGACAACTCTCCTGGTGCCCAGTACCCCACCTTGGGCTCAGGGGAGCCCTGCGATGGATCATTTTTAAAAGCCCCCAGTAATTCTCATGTGCAGTCTGGTTGGCAAACCACCACCCTGGAAGTTCTAAGGAAACATCTCTGAGGCAGACCTTCCACAGTCCTGGAATTGGCCTTGTGAGCACAGCACTCATGACCCAGGGACCATCCCTGTGTGAGCCCCTCCCTGCACCCTCCCTGGCTGGGCCACTGCCCACCACTTTCAGCCCAGTGGCTAAGTCTGTCCTTGTCTCCTTGGTTCCCCTCTGTAGACTTCCGATGCCGTCATCAAGGTGGATGTGGTGAGTGGGGGTGCCGTTGGGGAGCACTGGGAAGAGAAGACTCTACATTACATAGGGTATCAGGCCAAGGGTAGCAGCATCAGGGACCAAGCCACCCCACAGCTCCTGATGCTCCAGCCAGCGTAACCCCTCCTAAGAGGCAGAGGGAGAGAGCTGTTTGGGCTGCAAGCCCCTGAGCACCAATCCCACTTTGGCCAGGCTCATACTGGTGGGTCATGACACTTTCTGGGCCGTGGCATCCACTGCCATAAAACAAGGTCCTGCCCCTTTCATACTGGTGGCTTCCCTGGAACCCAGGGCTTCCCAGGAGCAGATGGTCAGAATGGATGGGGGACCCCCATATTGTCCAGGGCTCTGGGAATGGCCAGGGTGCGGGGACGTATGCAGGACTCTGGACCTGGCCAACCCTGCAGGCTGATGAAGAGAAGGAGAGGAAGAAGAAGAAGAAGGGCAGCTCAGATGAGCCGGAGGAGGAGGAGCCGGATGAGAGCATGTTGGACTGGTGGTCCAAGTACTTTGCCTCCATCGACACCATGAAGGAGGTGAGGCCTCCATCCTAGGCAGGGGGCCAAGGAGGGACTGGGCTGGGAGAGGTGATGCCAACTCCACATCAGACTCTCCTATTCAGCTTCTTTCCTACACCCACTAGAACGGTCTCCCCACTCCATCAATATGAGCTTGGAACAGTGTATCTCACAGCCTTGAAGTTCTAGCTCATCCTTTTCCAGTCTGCCTTCCCAGGCTTGGTTTTCTCAAGTCCTCATTCATTTATTCCACAAATATTCCTTGAGTATATATGATGGTGTACCACCAACATAGGTGTTACAGGGGCTGAAAGGTAAGATGCCAAACCTGCCCTGAGTATTTACTGGACATGCAAAATGCACATGTAAATAGATACAGTACAATGTGATAACAGGCAATTCAGTGCCTAGGAGGCAGGGAAAGCCTCACAGAGGAGGTGGCCTTTGAGGAAGAGGAGAAACATGCACTCAGAGGCCAAAAGGAAACAACTTCTCAGTAGTACTTGCACATCGATTATCATTTTACATATTATGCTATTTTATTTTACATGTCTTGGTCACTGTTGCTGTGTGAAATGTTCTTCCCTTGTTGTGCACACACAGGTCTACTGAGTCAGACTGCAAATTCCAGAAAGCTCATTTCTCCCCTTCTTCATTTGTCTCTTGTGCACACTGCCAACCGAGCTCGGGACAGGCACCCAAGACTGACCAACTGACCAGAAGGGACACGTGCCCCTGGTTGTGTTTCCTTGACCAAGCTGATCCAGCCACGTCCTCTCCCCAGGCCCTTTCTATGACCTGAGTTGTGTGTGATATTTACCATTCATATTAGAGCACAGGCTAAAGCTGCTGTAGCAGGTCAGATTGCTATGAACAAGAACGCTGATATGGAGATTCAGTGGGGTTGGAGACTGATATACTGCCATCTTGTTACTGGCATCTATATGGTTAGCGATGGCTTACCATCACGTCCTAATACCAGTGCACAGGAAGGGTACAGAGAAGAGGCGGCGGCATACTCCTTTCCTCTTGAGGGCCCAGCCTAGAAGCAGCACATAAGCACATCCATTCACATTGGCTAGAATCTAATCCCATAGCTACACTTAGCTGCAAGGGAGGCTGGGGAATGTGATCTTTAGCTAGGTGACTCTGTGCTAAAAACTTTTAGAGAGCAGAAGCGCAGATAATTGAGGGACATCTAGTAGTATCTTCTACCACCAGCACCTCCTGGATTCAAGTTGGAGCTTCAGGAGGTTGCCTGTTGTTTCGTCTGTTCTTGTAATTTGCACAGGCTGCCACCAGGTGGCAGTAGCACCTTGGATGAATCCAGTCTGTACTGACTGAAGAAAAGAAACCATGTTTTCTTATCCAGTTATACTTTTCTACATTAAAACAATAAAACGTTAAAACTAAGAAGCAATGTTAAGAACACATATTTTTCCATCGTACATAATTGAAAGAATCATAAAACTCCTAAGTACACTTAAAGTCATATTTTATACTATAAACCTTTTTAACCCACTTAAGCAGAGCTTATGATAGGTTTGAAACCCAGTGGGAAAGAGTTTCTGCTTCTAAAAATTTAAGACTGGTCTGAGACCACAGTGTGAGGTCAACAAACCCCACCCTAGGAAATCTCCCTTCCCTTCTCCTCACCTCATTTTTTGGCAGCAAATTCGACAACAAGAAATCTCAGGAATTGACTTGGAGGAGAAGGAGGAGATGGACAACACTGAAGGTGAGCCTGGAGCCCTGGAACTCTGCTTTCAGCTCGCAGCCCATCATATGAGTGGCTCCTCCGCTCATCACACCAGCTGCTTCTCTTTCCCCTTCCCGTGGGTCCTCACAGCTGCAGCAGCCCACGGCAGATATCCTCAGGCATCCCCGAGGCCCTTACATGGAGTGGCTTTTACTCTGACCAGTTGAGCAACCACAGTGATGGACAGACATTCAGAGCCTTCGAACATCAGAGCTGGAAGGGACCTCAAAACTCATCCCATTCTGTGTCTTTCAGACCTTTTCCATGGAACACTATGAATGAATTTTCTAAAGGGAAAAGAAGGTTCTGAGGCCAAATTGGTTAAACAGGTCCCTTGGTGCAGGACTTCTCAGTGCCTTTAATATACAAATGCTATTATAATAAATCTCTAAAAGGAAGACAGAATAAAATATTTCCCCGACTTATTATATATATTATAATTATTATATCATGCATATACATTATATATATCCTTTCTCTTAAAGCATTCCAAGAACACCTACACTTAGTGTTTCACTGAATGCTGTTTAGAAAATGCTATTATAGAACAGTCCTCTTATTAGAGACCTGCTAAGTTAAATTAGTGAAGTGATGAGGTAGGTCTCCAGCCCTGGCTTCCCTGCTCAGATCACTTCTGCCTCCTTGTCTGTTTCCGTACAGGCCTGAAGGGGCAGATGAAGGGCAAGGGGAAGGCAAGGGCTGCAAAGGAGGAGAAGAAGAAAAGAACCCAGAGCCTAGGCCCTGGCCAGGAGTCTGAGGCTCCCGAGAAGAGGAAACCCAAGATTGATGAGCTCAAGGTAAGAGTCTGGGAGCAGACCCCACCAGGGTGTGGGGGCGTCATGCCCAGATCAAGACAGAGGCCTGTAGGCCTGCCTCACCTCCCCTGATGGCCTGGCTTGGCTCAGGTGTACCCCAAGGAGCTGGAGTCAGAGTTCGACAACTTCGAGGACTGGCTGCACACGTTCAACCTGCTCCGGGGCAAGACGGGGGATGACGAGGATGGTGGGACTGAGGAGGAGCGCACTGTGGGCCGGTTCAAGGTCAGGCGGCGAGTGTGAGCGGGGCCCAGCCCCTAAGACCCAGGCCCTGAGTCCTGAGCCTCCTCACCAGCTCTCCTCCCCACCCCAAGCCTGGGGCTGACAGCCAAAGGGAACTGTCAGCTGCCCCAGTGGGAAAACTATGAGAATACTTGCATGCTGAGTGATAAGGGGCATCTGCCCTGAACCCACTCCCCCACTTCACCCCCTGCAGAATTGCCCCCACTCCGGCCGCTTCCTCCAAAACCCCTGACTTTCTATGACCCAGCAACTAAAAGGTTACAGCCCCAAACCCCCGCAGCAGGGTGCAGATCCTCAGTGCTCTGGGCTGTTTTAAATGCCGCTCCTGCCTGTGCCCATGGGAACCTGCACCCTGACCCACGCTTGCTGCACCGCAGGGCTCCCTCTGCGTGTACAAAGGCCACTCCCAGAGGACGTGTCCCGGGAAGCCGGCTATGACCCCACCTACGGCATGTTCCAGGGCATCCCCAGCAATGACCCCATCAACGTGCTGGTCCGGGTCTACGTGGTCCGGGTGAGAGCCCCCTCGCAGCTTCTCTCCCCAGGCTCCCAGTCCTCCTGCCCGAGAGGGGCTGAAGCAGCCTCAAACTGATAGCCCCCAACTGGGAGACACCAGGGAGGGCAGCTGGCCTTGTGCCATCCTTTATAGAGGCGGAAGCCAAGGCCCAGAGTTGGTCAGGGACTCACCTGGGGTCACACAGCAACTCTCTGGCCCAGTGCTCCTGCCCTTCATTATCATGGGACCATCGCAGGGTGGGGGAAGATGAGGGTGCAGGCACCCTGCTCAGGAGCACCCCTCCCATCCCAGGCCACGGACCTGCACCCCGCAGACATCAATGGCAAAGCTGACCCCTACATCGCCATCCGGCTAGGCAAGACTGACATCCGTGACAAGGAGAACTACATCTCCAAGCAGCTCAACCCCGTCTTTGGGAAGTAAGGCCTCCTGGTGCCCCATCTCCACCCTGCCTGGACTTCCCCAGCCCAGACCCTCTCCCACCCCACCCTACTCCACCCCAACCCTCAACCTTTCTCCCAACCCCACCGCACCAGGTCCTTTGACATCGAAGCCTGCTTCCCCATGGAATCCATGCTGACAGTGGCTGTGTATGACTGGGATCTGGTAGGCACCGATGACCTCATTGGGGAAACCAAGATCGACCTGGAAAACCGCTTCTACAGCAAGCACCGTGCCACCTGCGGCATCGCCCAGACCTACTCCGTGTGCGTGGGGCAGGGTGGGGCAAGGGGGCTGCCTACTACACCTTGACTTCAAAATCAAGATGCAAACCGCGGGATTTGGGGAGGTGGACAGATGGTTTCTGTCCCAGCCAGGCCTCCACCCCCATAGGCTCTGGGCTCAGCCTTTAAGGGGCCAGGACTGCAGGTTTCAAGACAAGGAGAGAGGCAGGGAATTCCAGACAGAGGAGACAGAGGGAGAGAAAAGCGGGCTGGGAGGAGGCAGGAGTGTGCTAGGAAGAGTCCACTGGAGATCTGGCCAGCCGGTGCCGCTGGCCAGGCTGTGTGGCCTGGGGCCAGCCCCTTAGCCTCTCTGGCTGTCAGTTTCCTCAGGGAGTCTTTGGAGTTCCAGAGGAGTGGACACAGTTGGGGGGATGGTGCGGCTGCACTGGGGGAGACTGGATGCTTGTCCTTGGGGAGCATGGAGCACGTGGGGCCCGAGCCCAGGGCAGGAGGGATCAGCCGCCAGCAGCCCTTGTGTCCCAGCCGATCCTGGAGCCTGGGGCAGGGCTCACTTGCTCACATGGGACAACAGCCAACCTAAGGAAGCTGGCCAGGGCCACTCACTACCTGGGGATGGCCCAGCCACAGCCCAAGCCCCACCCAGGCCATGCGTCTCCTCCCACAGACATGGCTACAACATCTGGCGGGACCCTATGAAGCCCAGCCAGATCCTGACCCGCCTCTGCAAGGAGGGCAAAGTGGACGGCCCCCACTTCGGGCCCCCCGGGAGAGTGAAGGTGTCCAACCGCGTCTTCACAGGGCCCTCCGAGATGGAGGATGAGAATGGTAAGGGATGCTGCACGCAGCCATGGGGGTGTCAAGAGGCCATGGAAGGACCCACACATCCTTGTGGTGGGACCACCCCTCTGCTCATCACCTCAGTGTCCCCTCCTGTCCGCTCAGCCTCTGCCCTTCCACACTGCACTTGCCCACTTGTCCCCTTTCTGTTCCTCTTAGCCTCCCTGTGGGGTAGGAAGGTTCTTCCTCATTCTACAGATGAGGAAAGAGAGACCCAAAGGGTTTCAGTGACTTGCCCAAGGTCACTCAGCTTTTACAAGGCAGAGTGACGGCAGTGTAGACCCAGGTTGGTCTGGCTCTCCCCACCCTTTTGCCCTTGTGGCCCTTCATGGAGAACCAGCAAATGTCTCTGCTGGAAGCTTGTGCTACCCACCTGCAAGGTGCTGGGCAGGACGTAGGTTCTCTCTTCCCTGACCTCGCAGCCCAGCGGGATTCTCGGGTCAGTTTCCCCCCAAGCAGGGAAAACCCAAGGACACAGACCCCTCTGGGCCCAAGAGGCACCTGAGAGCTTGGGCTGTTGCATCTCCCTCTGAGCCGCAGTTTCTCCATCAGTAGACCAGAGAAGGGCCCTCTCTATGCCCTTGAGCCCCTGGCCTAGCACAGGTCTCTTGCTCTGCTGAGCCCACATATGAGCTCACCTCCGGCACCCACAGGGCAGAGGAAGCCCACGGAAGAGCACGTGGCACTGCTGGCCCTGAGACACTGGGAGGACATCCCCCGCGTGGGCTGCCGCCTGGTGCCCGAGCACGTGGAGACGCGGCCACTGCTCAACCCGGACAAGCCGGGCATCGAACAGGTGACCGGCCTGAGTCTGACGTTCTTCAATATTTGGGATCAGTCCCAACCTGAGTCCATAAAAAGAGATCTCCATGCTATTCGCTGCTTCCCCCGAAGTATCGGGCGCCCCCGACACACACACACACCATGCCCTTCACCGTAACTACCAGGGCTTGTGTCTTGGCTTTGAGTGAGAATCACATCACCTCTGGTGGAAACCTAGGGTAATCTCCCTCAGAAGCTGCAATTGGCTGTTGGTGACATCATTCTTGGATTGCTGGCATCCAAGAATGAGAACTGATGAGTCCTGCCAGAACAAAGGTTGGGAGGGAGAGGAGAGCTGGCCTTGCTGGGTAGAGGAAGGGGTCATGAGACGTGCCACACCCCCTTCCTCAGGGCCGCCTGGAGCTGTGGGTG
Source organism: Aepyceros melampus (assembly GCA_006408695.1). Lineage (NCBI taxonomy): Eukaryota > Metazoa > Chordata > Mammalia > Artiodactyla > Bovidae > Aepyceros > Aepyceros melampus. Next base: position 483,313 of record SJXQ01012281.1, read on the forward strand.
GACATGTTTCCCATGGACATGCCGGCCCCCGGGACGCCTCTGGACATCTCCCCTCGGAAGCCCAAGAAGTGAGCTGCTCGGGGCCAGTGCCCTTCCCTCCCTGCTCCCCAACGCATCCTTTCTGTAGGAGCCTCCAGGCCCAGGTCACCTTAGTCAGTCCCATGTGGCTTTGTTGGGGGAACAGAGCACCCCACGAAGAGGGCTGTGGGGCCTGCCCTGTGGAGGTCCCCTGCGGAGGCAAGGGGTCACACCCCCACTGTGTGGCCAGCAAGAGCCATGGATTCACACCGACACCCTCCCCAAAGTCTCTGTCCTCACAGACCCACTCCTCCACAGGCACATGCACGCAGGCTGCATCTTCCCTGGGCTCCCCCACACACATCCACAAGACATAGAACCCCTGAGAGCTGCTCTGCTGCCCTGATAAAAGTGGTTCCCACTCAAGGATGTCATTCAGCTCTGCCAAGTTTTGTTTAAAACTGATGAGATGTGCAGGGGTGAGTGCCCAGAATGAGGGCAGGAGGGTGGGAGAGTAGCCAGAACGCTGGATCATGAGCCAAGCTATCTGTCTCTGTTAGTTGACACTGGCCAGGTCACTTTTTCCTCCATGGTCCTCAGCTTTCCCATCTGTAAAGTGGCCGGACCAAGCCACTGCCAGCACTGGACTTGGTGCCTGCAATCAGAGCCCCACATTTCCATTTCACACTGGACCCCACCAATCATATAGCCCATTCTGGCTGGTGGGCCTTCCCAGGTGGCTCAGTGATAAAGAATTCGCCTGCCAACGCAGAAGATGCAGGTTCGATCCCTGGGTCGGGAAGATCCCCTGGAGAAGGAAATAGCTACCCACTCCAGTATTCTTGCCTGGGAAATCCTATGGATAGAGGAGCATGGTGGGCTACAGTCCACAAGGTTGCAAAAGAGTCGAATGTGACTTAGCTACTAAACAAAACCAACTAATTCTGCCTGGCACAGGCTCCATGGGGGACCCTGAGTGTGCTGTTCCATGACTCGCCACCAGGGGACACCCCAACCCGCTGTGTCTCCAGGACTTGCAGTCCAGGGGCATTAAGTCCAGCATGAGCCCTTGCAGTCGATTTTTAGAGGTTAACTCAACCTCACTCCTAAAGATAGAGATGGAATTACCTCATTTATCATGACAATTATACTTCAAGAGGAAAATCCCCTTTGGGGGCAAGGATGTAAAGGAAATCAGATTCCAGGGTGATTCACTGCCAGCTGCTGGGCTTAAAGTACATTGCTATTAGAGCTGGAATGGAGCTTCAGGCCTCTGGGGAGGAGGGATTCCTGACTCTCCAAGCCTCGCTCCAGCCACACCCCGAGCAGCTGGCCCCTGCCCCTCCCTGGGCAGCCTCCCTGAGACCTGTGTCAGCTCCCTACCCGCCCGCCTCATCCAGGAGGACTGTGCTCTGGGTCCTGGCATTCTAGCCCAACTGGCTCTCCCGCCCACCCCGCCCGG
>SJXQ01012281.1:489904-514823 GCA_006408695.1 Aepyceros melampus
TGCCTGTCTTGTCCCTACCTGCAGGGTGGGGAGTGTGGGAAAAGGCGAGAGCCTGCCCCACCTGCCAGAGGAAGCCACCTGAAATCCTCCCCAGGCCTTCCAGCAGAGTGCTAAAGCTTTAATGAAATTAACTGAGAATCGAATCATGTCATGCATGGGCTGTGCCCAGGGCTTTAAAAAGAATCAATGAGCAAGCAGCATCACCCTCCCCCTCCCTAGACATAATCTTGCGAGGGCAGTGCCATCTTGACCTTGCAGAAGTGACCCCAGATCCCTTCCAGGAATCCTGCCAGGTGGCTGCTGCCTTGGGCCACTCCGCTCTATCCAGGCAGCCGCAGTCTGGGTGCACAAGCCCAGTCCCTGCCCAGCCTGCGGGTTCTGATGGCTTCCCAGTGCTTCCTCTGCCTGGACTAGCCCTTGCAAGCCAGCACGCCTGCAGTGAACCCCGTACCCCACCCACCTGCCTAGCCCTTGCTGGGCTCGCCCTTTCAGTCCTCCGGGGGCTGCCTGGAGTTTGCACTTGAAGGGCTGCCCACCTCCCGCCCCCACCGCCTGTGTGAGCCGAGTTTCTCTTGGCTGTTTTTCCTCTCTTGAGTGGTGATTTTTCTCTTAATAAAAGAAATCAAACCCTGAGCTGACAAGTCTGCAGCGGGTCAGATTGGGGGAACTGTGGGGGAGGGGTGCACAGGGTCAGCTGGCAAGCTCAGCACAGGGTGGGCCCCTTTGGAGTGGGGGGCCTTGGACCCAGGGTTCAACGTGGGCCTGAGGTCCAGGGCTGCCTGCTCAGGCTGCCGCAGGAGGAGTGTCACACCACAGCCCAGGGGTACAGCCTAGTGGACCCGGGGCCCCAAAAGCTCACTAATGCGCTCTTGGTGACAGTCTGAAGGCGCAGACTCTGAACTGGCCCAAAGCTCCCAGGTACCGCCTGTTCCCAGAAGCAAGAAGGGAGCCCTGAGCCACAGTCTCAGCCTGCAGCTGCACGCCTGCTCTCAAACCAGTCTGAGGCTGGGGACAAAGTCCCCTCATGACGCAGAGATGTCAGGTGGGGATTGCTCTTTAAAGCGATTCAGACACAACTTTTTTAAGACTTTAATCAGGACTGTGGAATCCAGGTAACTCCTCTCAGCACCTTATTTCAACAGGCCTGGCAACAACAGGTCTGGAAAACGCAGGGAGTGGGCCTGGGGAAGGCCCCGGGGATGCTGCCTCCCACACCAACAGCAATACCACTGTCGGCCCTACCGAGACAGGCTTTTCGAGGCTGGCTCTATTTTGTAGGGACCCGGAACACCTGAGTCGGAGGAACTTGCAGTTCAGAGTTTATCTGGAAAAGAGGGAGTCATGGTCATTACCCTTCCCCCAGGGTCCACCTCCCAACAGGCCTCCAAATCTCTAGGAGTACTTCTTCCCCAAAGTCTCCTGGGCCAGCCTGCATGCACCCTGCCTTTCTCAGAAGCCGAGTCCTGGGCTCCCTGCCTGACTTCTGCTCCAGCACATCAGCCTCTGGTAATGCTTTTAACATTCCCCTCTGATCCATTTTCTAGAACCCTAACTTCCCCACTTCACCTGCCCATCTAGCCTCGTTCTTCCATGCTCTTCCCCAGCCTTTTGTCCACTGTAGCATAGAAGGAAGGGTGGCCCCTTCTGGTTTCCAAATGACTGAATCCCGTCTTGGGCCAAGAAGCCATTGTGACCCCCAGGCTCATCGCATGCCCTGCTCAGGTGTGGCCAGGGGCCTGAGACCCCCACAGGCCACACATCCCCAGGGCCTGGCCTGTGGCTGGCCTCAGTTGATGACTCAGGAGGTATGCCCAGCCCAGTGTCACACCCTTAAGCGCCACGTGAAGGAAGCGCCACAGGAGCAGAGCAGAGCCAGCAGCTGCACTGCCAATGGGCTCTTCCCAGTGGAGCAGACTGTGAGATCCCGCCTCCTGCTAGGACACAGGGAAGTCGCCCCAGCTGTCCCTGGAGCAGGTCTGGGTAGGGGGCCAGGGGGAACATCTGCCTCAGTTGGAGCCCCCTTTCCTGGAGTCACATCCCAAGCCAGACCCCCGGGGCTGGCAGAGCGGGAAGAGCCAGAGCTCTGGGCAAGTGACAGAGGCTCTGTGGTTTGATCCTCCTTTTTGTGAAAGGGGGAGAATCACTCCTGCCCTGTCCACCTCACAGACCAGCTGTTAGGACCACAGAAGGACATTCCTGTGGAAGGGCTCTGTAAGCTGTGAGGCCAGCACCGGGTGGATCACTGCCTGGCAGAGCCATCCAGCAAGCATCTGGTGCCCAAAATCATGTCTTGCCTCCCCGGCACCCCATGTCCTGCCCCTACCCGGCGCCCCAGTGTCCTGCCCTGCTGGGAGCCAGCATGGGAGATCCCACCCATGACAAAGTCATCCAAAGAGACCTGATAAGCAAGGCTTCAGGACTCGAGGGACCCCTGGACCTGCTCGAGCATCTACCCCAAAACCAGAATCTGTCTGTCTTACTATTTTATGTATTTCACCGACTCTTCTGACATTAACAGGGGGCTGTCCCCGACGACCTTTCTCTGGAAAAAGTTAACTTAGGGCTTTAGTTAATAAGTCTTCTGGACATGATAGGAGTGTTTCAATTCAAACCCCACTGATGGCTTTCTAGCCATCCAGAGTTTATCCAGACTCTTGCAGCTATGCATATGATTATTCACAGCCTCCCAACTGTGAGAGGCATGAGAAGCCTAAAAATATAGAGCCTTTCAGAGTTAAAAGCTATTAGAGTAAAGCTAGTGTAGGATTTCACTGTTGAGCCAATGCTTGCTGCTAAGTTCCCATATCTCTTATCCATTTTGCACCTGGGAGTGCATTCATAAACATAGTTGGAATTTAAGAAAAACAAGCAGTAACCTTGGAATTAACCACATCAGACCTTTGAGCTAATTGGTTCTTTCTTTGTTGTAACTCACTGCACCTTTGCTCCATGAGAAATGTAACTCTGTTTAATACTTTCTGAAGCTGACATAGATTAGAAATATAAAGAGAAAAAAAATTTCAAGGGAAAATAAATTTTCTGGTTGAGCAGCCTTTATCAAAAGAGGGCCATAAAATGTTCACAGGCCTCCAAGGCCAGAAGATAATGTACACAACATTGTTTATGGGAAAGGTATGCAGAAAAAATCCTGGTTTCGATAAGGGCAAAACTGCTGGAGTGTTTGGGCTGATTCTGCATGACCTTGCATCTTTCATTTCCCTCTATGTACAAGGCAAGGTATAAAAGTCCCTTTTGAAAATAAAGTTACAGGCCTCACTCACCAAAGCTTGGTCACCCCGTGTCATTCATTCATTCATTCATTCACCAACGTCGTCCATCCTGAGGGTATCCCTGGACTCTGTTGAGGCTGGACCCCGGCACTGCCCCCCTGGTGCCCCAGTGTCCTGCCCCCCCGTGGGTCAGGACAAGGCTGTGGGCAGAAAAACTGGTTAGAGGCCCATTGAATCCTCCTCCACTCTCAATCAAGTCACAGCCAGGATCTCTCCCCTTCTATTCTGGTTGGAGGTGAATGAGGACCCCAGAAGCCTCACCCACCAGGGCAGCCCTCTGGCCCTGAAGAAGCCAGGCCACCCAGAATAAAACAGGGAGGGCAAAGCCAGAGGGTTTGATCCCCCAACACTACAGGGCCCGCCACCTGAGCTGCCAAAAGCAGCTTTACTCTCCAAGAGTTCCTGTGACAGGGAGGCAGCAAAGGTGGCCACTCCAAGCAGGGTGCTTCTCCTACCTGCCTGCCCTGGGCCTGCCCTACCTGCCCTCCTCCTCCCAAGTCATGGCATACACACTCACTGGTATTTCTCCAAGGCTGTATACAGAGCATCCCAAAGGTTCTGGGTGGTGGCAGGGATAACTGTGGTCAGGGCCTCCCAGTATTCGGAGTCCTTTGAGTCATCTCGCACAACCTTCAGCAACTTCACTGGTACCCAGAAGTCCCTGAAGGTCAAAAGATTGGTATCATTCCCCTCAACCTGGTGTCACCAGGGCCCCCAAGCAGTGCCCCTCACAGACTTACTGTCACCTTCATCCGATCATGGAAGAGCCTCAGAAACAACACCTGCTTATCCATCAAGGTTCCTGATTCTTGGTGCTGTCGTCACAGTTATGAAGGAGTGTCATCCACTCCCTTCCTCTCGATCAGTTTCCCTTACTGGCTCTATAGCTCATTATTATGTCCATTTCTTCCATGGATGCAGCCAAGGCAGCTCTTAAAATTTGTTATCTCCTCTCCACACACCCCCAGGATAGCCTTCATCCAAGCTATCCCCTCCCACCTGGACAAACCTTCCCACTACAGTCCCTGAATCAGGCATCAGTTGGCCACCAAAGTCATCTTTCTAAAATGAAAGTCTGCTCCTGGCTCCCTCATGGCTTAAGATAATTTTCTGGCTCCAATCCACCAAAGGGTAAAGACCAAGACCTTGGGGAATTTGGAAAAGGCTCTCAAGATCCAGCCTGGTTCCTCTACCCAAGCTGGTCCCACTCCCCAAACCCTTGACACTCCAGTCATACTGCTCTGTCATGATTCTTGAAGCAGGTCTTTCCCTGCACTGTGACATCCTGAAATGCCCTTCCCGCAACTCTGTCCACCAAGGAAAACCCAGTTCTGCGGCAATCTCCTCCTAAAACCCTCTCTGATGTCTCAGATGAAGGTGACCATTTCCCCTCCGAGCAGCCTGACACCTCCATGTGCTTTGACCACTGTTCTGATCACAAAGTATTCTCCTCATAGGGCCTATACACAGTAGCCCCCAACAGATGTTCATTAAATAAATGAATGATGAATGAAAACATACAAATCTCTTCTGTACCTATTTCTTTCATTGCAATGTCCATGGATTCCTCTCGCCCTCCTTCTAGATATCCTTCTACTCACTTCCCCGAGTTCTGGCTCAGCAGCCTCTTCTCCCCTCCCTGGTATCTGCTGGGCCCCCATCCCATCCAGCTCCCCCTCCCCCCAACTTCTCAGCTAACCCTCCAGCACCACAGCCCACCTGGGCTTCCTCAGACCCATGACAAAGGCCTCCAGAATCTTGAGAACATCGTTGGGGTGGATGAGCTTGGGAGAAGGAGGGGGCTCCTTCTCCTGTGACTTCCCATCCAAAAGGCTCCCCTCCTTCTCTGCTCTGAGATCCGATGGCTCCTGTAGTGGGGACACAGATGCCAGGAACCAGTGTGGACAAAGATGCAAGGGGAACTATGGTTGGAGGCATGCAAGCATGAATGTATACAGACAGCTAGAAAAAGGAAAAATGGAGAAAACATTTACAGAAAGTTACAGAAGTTTTGGAAAAGAAAGATGCAGACATTCACACAAAGAAAGAGATAATGAAGGAAAAGTGTGGAGAAGAAGGAAGATGGGACCAGGAAAAAGCAAACAAGGAGCTTCATAACAGTGATAATGGAGGAATTCCCTGGTGATCTAGTGGTTAGGACTCAGCACTTTCACTGCAGGGGCTTGAGTTCAATCCATAGTTGGGGAACTAAGATCATGCATGCTGGGCAGTGCAATCAAATTAAACACACACACACACACACACACACACACACACACCAGTGATAATGTTCTAGTTTGATACCCTGTTCACAGGTGTTCATTTTATTGATATGTATAAAGCTTATATGGTATAAATATCTTCTTGATTCATAGTAGAAATTAAATTTTAATCTTTTAATTTTTAAAAGTCCTTCTAATACTGCTGTACAGTTCATTCAGTTTACTTCCCACCAGTAAACCAACATTATCAGTTTCTTATATATCCTTCCAAAGAAATATACATGAATGATACTCTACTATGTACATAGTAGAGTTTCACATACCAACAAACCTTAGAGAGCTTTTCCCATAAATGCCTAAAGAACGTCATTGTTCTTTTTCACAGCTGCATAGTATTCCATTGTATAGATGCAGCCTATATTAATCAATTCTTTAATGATGGAAATCTGGATCATTTCCAATTTTCTGTCATTTCAAACAATGCTGAGATGAATAAGTATGATAAACATATCATTTCAACTGTACATCAATAGGATAAAATCTTAGAAGAGGAGCACAGGCTAAAGTATACTATACAGTTTTACAGTTAATCCTGCCAAGCTGTCCGCCACAGAGGCTTCAATGATTTACACTCACACCAGTAAACTATGAGCATGCCTGTTTCCCAAACCTCAGCTGTCACTATCTGTTATCCAACTTATGGATTTTTGCCAACCTGACAAGTGAAAATTGAATTTGAGCACTTTTAATTTTCATTTCTCTAAATATAAGAAAGCCTGATTATATTTTCATATGCTTTAAAGTTATTTGTATGTCTCTTTTAAAAGGTGTTTGTTCATATCCCTTGTCTGTTCCACTGAGTTGTGGATGTTTTTCTTATTGGTTTATGAGAGTTCTTTATATATTGAAATTAGCCCTTATCTGTAATATGAATTAAAAATATTTCCCCCTCTTATCATCTATATCTTAACTTTGCTTATATTGATTTTCAATCTACAGAACTTTTCTTTTTTGACGCAGCCAGTTTGCCCTTATTTCTTCTTATGGCTTCACAGTTTTGTCCCCTCAGCCAACTCTTTCTGGAAGCGTATCAGGAAACTCATACTCACTGTGACACTAAAAATGCTAAAAAAACCTTTTTTAATTCATGTTTTTAATTTTTATTTTAAGATTTTACAAATTTGTAACATGATGACTTCCTCAAAATAGTCAATTACAATCAAGATAGTTATTAAAAATGGGCCTTGCTTTGCAAGAAAGTGTTATGAATCAAAATATTCAGAACTTGGTGAGCCCAGGTTTCATGTGGCTGAGGCCTGGCTTTGAAGGAAGGTCCTGGAAAATACCCTTTGGGCCTCAATGTAAGAACAGGATCTGATGGCTAGCTAGCCTTCCTTTTACAAATACAAAGAGTAACAAGGCCAAGGGAAGTGCTAAAATCAGCTTTGATACAAAATCTCCACTACTTCTGCCAAGTGTGAAAGTGCTAGTCTCTCAGTCATGTCCAACTCTTTGCAACCCATGCTCTGTAGCCCACTAGGCTCCTCTGTGGGCAAGCTGCCATTCCCTTCTCCAGGGGATCTTTCCAAATCACAAGTATTATTCAAAGGTGGCAGTGCCCTGTGAGGGATTCCAGGAGAATTTTGAATGCTCTTTTTTTTTTTTTTTTTAATTACCCTTCACCTTACCTGGCTGGAAGGTGAATGATGAGTTTGGTATTTGAGGAAGAAGTTAACCAGTTTATACAAGTCATCCTCATTTTCAATTCCAAGGGCCTGAGGACAAATAGAATGACTGCTTCAAACACCATATTAAAAATAAATAATAATAATAATAAAATAAGGCAAAAAAAAGAGAAAGAATGTTTAAAACGATGAAAAATCATGAGTCTATACAGATATAAATAAATAGATGAAACAGTTAAAAAAAGAACCACCATATTAAGAAGTCCCTCTGCCCCTAAGAGCAGGGGCTGGCTCCCCTAAGCCTCCCTGGCCCCTACCATGAGCCAGAGAACAGGTCTTTCAACACCGGAAAGCACAGTGAGCGTGGACATGCACATCAGAACAGAGAAACAATGCTCAGAACAGCTCTATACAGGCCTGGCGGGCAGGAGCATGGTAAAGGGGGCTGAACACGCCTCTGAGTTTAGGGGTGAAGGGGAGAACCACTGGGCCATGAATGAGAGAGGGGCTGGCAGAGGAAGGGTGGGATGGGAGTCACCGACGCAACTCTGAGGCCAATTCTTGGCATGGAGAGTAGATAAAGGGAAGGATATGACAGTGAGCTGAGGAAGCTGCGGGAGCCCAGCAGCTACTCCAGGGCTGAGGCAGTGCTGGAAAACCCAGGGGGCTGTGTTACACTGGAAGCCCCAACCCACTCAGCCTGGGGGGCACTCACCGAGAAGACGGCGTCCAGTCTCAGCAGGTAACACTCGTTCCTCTCCAGGGGCAGGAGTAGGCTCAGCAACTTGCTCTCTATGAGGAAACCCTGAGGAGAAGGAAGACAACATCTCCAGTAGGAGACTGGGTTCAGGACAAGCCTGCAGCCCATCCGCCTCTGGGCAACAAACCAGGGATGACTCGGCAGAGCAGAAGAATCCCAGGGCCGAAATGTTGGGCAGCTGCTAGGCACCCCAGAGGAAGGCCTTCCCAGGATGCCTAAGAGGCCCCTCTCAGGGACGAAGCCAGTCCTCATGATGGACTGAGGTGTCCTCAGAAGGTGCTGACTCACCTCGCCCACAGGCCACAGGGGAGAACACCTGAGCTCCCCACCACAGTCCAGACCTGATCCAGTCCCATTCCCTCCTGCCCATGTCACTTCACCCAAATGCTAGTCCCCAGACTCAATGGACAATCTCCGGGAGATGGTGAAGGACAGAGAAGCCTGACATGCTGCGGTCCGTGGAGTCACAGACAGTTAGACACAAATGAGAGACTGAACAAGAGTCCCCAGACATCTCCAGGACACAGCAGTAGGTGCTGATCTGGAGAGGAGGAAGGCTGGAGAGAGATGGAGACACCAGAACAGAATCCAGTATCCGTCAACTGGGGCTGAAAGGGGAGAAGACTGGGTGCACCCTCGGAGTGGGAGCAACGCCGGGGGGAGGGCTCCTTGGACAGGAGGCTGCAGGCAGCAAGCCAGTGGACAGAGCAGAGTGTCAGTCAACTTCAGCAGGAGCTGCCCTCAGTAGCAGGAGATCCCCCTCGTGCCCAAGAACTGTCCCAACTGGACTGGCGCCTGCCAATCTTCTTACCACTTCTTTCCCATCTCAGAAACGAAGACCTAAGTAAACAGCAATTCTGTTTGGGTACAATCGGACTTCTAGCTGAACTACCTCCAATGAGATCATTACACCAATTCCAGTGGGTTTTCTAACATGAGTGAAGATATCCAAGGCCTAATACCCCCAGAGTAATTGCAAACTCAGCTCCCAGAGAAAGGCCACCATAGGTTGTGGCCACCGTACTGTCAGATGGATGCAAGGGGGCAAGACTGGGACCCTTTCTCTTGCAGATGAGCATATTTTACATTTTTTTAAAAAATGAATTAGCAGGGGTCCCTGCTGGCATGGACCCACCTTGCTGACCCACAAAGGGAGGACTCCTTGGCCAACCAGGCCAGCTCGGGAGCATGACAGCTTCTCTGCAACCCCGTGAAGCCCGGAGGGGAGGGGTCCCCCTACAACGGCACCATCCTGTGCCAACGGCACCAGTCCACTGCTGCCTCCAGGCCACCTCTGGCCCGTCCAGTGTCATCCAAGGCGGTGTTCGAGAAGCAAGGGCAGAAAGTCGCAAAGCCTCCCGCCAGGCGCCCAGCCTCACCGACTCGTCGCACAGGAGCATCAAGATTTTGCGGGTCGTTCTTGCTGAAACTTTCTTCGGCAGGTCCAGGTAAGACTCTGATTCTGAGCTGTCCTCGTCTGCCCTCTCCTCTTCTGCAAAGGGACATAGAAGAGACAGAAGGAGAAGGTGATTCCCCTGCCTAGTTCACTGTGAGGAATAGTTAAGCCGCTTTCCTTGAGAAAATGTATACCTTCAAAGGCCTCTTCAAGGCACTAAAGTCACTTTAGCTGATGAAAACCTATTATGTTGGGGGGAAAAAAATGGGAGGGTTGGGGTTGAAATAAGAGACTATCTGGAGAATTCTGCCGCTCCTGGCCAGCTTATAATGCCTCACTCTTCCCAACTTTATCTATCTGGAAATGTCACACTCAAAATCCAGCCTTGACCAGGAAGTGGGAGAGAAACAGTGAACCTATTTATTCTTATTTTAGAGATCGATCTAACACATCCAATCTATAGTTTCCAACCCTGCGGCAGTTTAGAAACAGTCAATGAAAATGTAGGGAAAGCAGCTGCTTCACAGAATAATGTCAGCAAGAGCAGCTGATGGCAAGAGTCAAAATTTTTCTTCACTAAAATTTACAAATGTTAAGTTTAAAGCTATACATTCCTTGTCTGAAAACAGTACTAAAAATCATGGTACTACCCAGATTTTACCACTTGCTCAAAAGGTAAAATGAGATAATACACATGAAAATATTTTGAAAAGTGCAAGACAGCAGATTGCTGGTGGGAATACAGTTCTCAGAGGCCCCTCCACTCCAGCCTGCAGACGGTCTGACTGTTCCGGTCACCTGCTTCCAGCAGGACTTCCTCTAAGATCTGTGTGGCAGACTTCTGCTGCTGCTGAGAAATTGGCCCCACGTTCTTTAGGAACCAGAAGTTGGGTGCCATCCAGGGGAGCCCTAGATGATGGGTATTGATGATTCTGTCTACATCAAAGGCTCTGTTTATCAGGTCCTTCGCCTCCTCTTCATTCATCAGCCAAATCTCCCGAAACTGCTTGTCATCAATGAGAGCAAAATGCCTAGGAAGGAGAGTTACTGACGGTGATCAGCTGACACCAGGGCTGGACCAGTCTCCCACAGGCACCCTCAGCTAGCAGGAGGGCAAGAATTGAGGCAGAGCTGGGGGAAACCCTGGACCCAGCCCCATCTCTGAGCCTGTGATTCTCCTCTATGAGAACAAGGCAGGTGACATGCAAGTAAAGGGACAGGAGAGACAGCAGAAAAGATTCTCTGGTGCCCTCGCCCAGCTCCCCAAAGCAAGTGATTCCACATGCTAATGGAATAACTCCCACAATCCCCCTCCGAGGGCACATGCCTTGGGACCCACATCCCTGAAATACCTCATGGCTTTCTGAAGCTCCTTGAATTGCAACACAAGACGTTTGTAGTCTGAGGTTAGGGACTGGTTCTCCTCCTGAAATTGCTTGACCTGCTTGTTATATTTTGATCTCAGATTGTTAAGTACATCATGCAGGCTGAGTTGAAGAAGGGGGAAAAAAAGTTAGTCTACCGCTGAACTAAGGCTGCAATGTATGTTCCGTCCATCTGCTATCTATTCCACTCAGTTCTATAAAACCTAGGCTCAGACTTGTGGAAGGTGCAGGAAACCCTCCCAAATATTTTCCCAAACACAGCTACAACTGTGATAGAGGAAAGGAAAGCAATAGGCGGTAATGGAATCATCCAGAACTAAATGTATTTGAAACTATCCAGAACCTCAAACCCACCAAGAGGTAGCCTTTATTCAAGCGTGTACTGAATCGTCCTCAACACAGCACTTGTCAGGGGCCACATCTAGTGCTGAATCACAGATTGAAATAACCTCCCTCAACTTCTGAAACAAGGAAAACAGAAAGGAAAAACTTATACTGCACCACAAGCCTGTGATATACAAGTGCCCCATCCTGAAAGAGCTGGTACTATTAACGAGTCCACTAACTCATTCATTCATTCACTCATTCATTCATCAAACATGAAAGGTCACTTTTGTGCCAAGGATATGTTGGAATACAAGTAGGATATGTCTGAGTACACAGCACTATCAGTGCAGCCAGAGACAAAGACAAACGTTAATTACAGAACCGTGTGAAGAGTGCTAGGAAGAGCTTCACACAGGGCACCGGGGGGCCCTGGCTGGCAGGGAGGGGGTTGGTCAAAGGTTCCAGCACTAGGAGAGACATGGTCACAGCATGATGAACACAGGCAGGCCACCGATGCCCAGCTCACTGCTAATAGGAGTTCTGTAACTGGAAATCTGTCACATGAAATAACACAGGCATGGCTTTCAGAACTCAGACCAGACTTCAGACTTCATGCTACTAAACAGTAGCCCCACTAACACAGGAACAGGAAGGTTTGAAGACTGACATAGTTTCAGTTTAAAAATTCTAAAAATAAAATTTTCCCTTTCAAGCATTATTCTGAAATTGTCAGAAGATCCCTGGGGACTTCCCTGGCAGTCTAGTGGTTAAGACTTGACCTTCCAGTGCAGGGAAGGTGGGTTCAATCCCTGGTCAGGAAGGGAAGATCCCACATGCCTGGAGGCCAAAAAAGAAACAAAAAACCTAAAATGCAAGCAATATTGTAACAAACTCAATAAAGACTTTAAAAATGGTTCACATTAAACAAATCTTTAACAACAAATCAGAAGTCCCCCATACACAAACACTGATCATGCCTATTTTCACATTCAAAAAATGAGACATTCTATAACTGACCTAGACTTCTGGTTTCACCCCCACCACACTCTCACACACATACATCAAGAGAAGAGGATCATATAAGCATCATGTAAAAAAGAGGTTGGCAGGTTGAAGGATGAGGGGAATCTCATAGATCAGAGAGACTTAAGGAACTTAATTTAACAGCATGATGCAAATGCCTGGATCTAGATGAGGTACTAGTTTGGATACACTCCTCAGTGGTAAAAAAAAAAAAATCTGCCTGCAATGCAGAAGACCTGAGTTCAATCCATGGGTCAGGAAGATCCCCTGGAGAAGGGAACAGCAACCCTCTCTAGTAGTCTTGTCTGGGAAATCCCATGGACAAAGGAGCCTGGCAGGCTACAGTCTATGGGACCGCAAAGGGTCGGACACAACGAAGCGACTAACACTCTTCACTGCAAAAGATGCTATGTGCTAAGTCGCTCAGTCCTGTCCGACTCTTTGCAATCCCATAGACTGTAGCCTGCCAGGCTTCTCTGTCCATGAAATTTTCCAGGCAAGAAAACTGGACTCGGTTGCCATTTCCTTCTCCAGGGGATCTTCTGGATCCAGGGATCAAACCCACTGTCTCTTAGGGTCTCCTGCATTGGCAGGCGGGTTCTTTACCACTTTAACAACAAAAGTTAAACAACTTAAACAACAGTTCTTTACCACTGTCTTTGGACAACTGGGAGAATATGAATGTGATCCAGATATTTAGATGAAATGAAATTTGCTGAAATGAAACGGTGGAGGTTATTGACTTTTTAAAAAGAGATTACAAAAGAGTTTCAGTATGATGTCATATCCATATACTAACATAGAGAGGGAAAGAAATATACTTAATCTCTGATAGTAAGAATATGGTATTTTTATGTCTTTATCTTGGCTTCCCTGGTGGCTCAGTGGTAAAGAATTTGCCTGCCAATGCAGGAGCCACAGTAGATGTGAGTTTGATCCCTGGGTTGGGAAGATACTCTGGAGAAGGAAATGGAAACCCACTCCAGCATTCTTGTTGGGATTATTCCATGGAGAGAGGAGCTTGGTGAGCTATAGATGGTAAGGTTGAAAAGAGTTAGACACGACTGAGCACATAGTTTTTATCTTACTTTCCCTTGAGGTATTTTCCAATTTTATATAATGCACATGTACTGTTTCTGTAATTACAAGTTGAGATTTATTCTCCAGATAGCCCTGTGCACACGCAAAGTGACACACTGACATAAGTACTGGGTTGGCAAAAAAAAAGTTCATTTGGGTTTTCTGTAAGATGTCATGGAAAAACCTGAACGGTCTTTTTGACCAACCTAATACTTATGTTGGCATTATTTGCAACAGCAAGGGTTTAGAAGTCAACAAAATGCACAGCAGTGTGGGCCTGGTTGAGTAAATTCTAGCATATCTATGCACTGTTATACAAGACAGCTTAAGAAATAACGTGAACGTTCTCTATGAACTGGTAGGGAAACATCTTGATGATACAGAACAATGTGTATAGGATGCTATTAGTTGTGTAAAAGCAGATGGGCATGCGACTTTGTGTTTGCTTGTATGTGCATAAGGAAATTTTGGAAAAAGCAAAAGAAACAAATCCAGAGGTAGGACAGAGGACCCAGACAAAAGATGGATGGGAGACAGACTTTTTTGCTGTAAACTCTTTTCTTTTTGCTGTAAACTGCCTGTGGGGTCAAGAGGACACAACCAGTTGAATGTATCCTGTTTTCAAAAAAAAAAAAAAAAAAAACTCTTTTAATAAGAATTAGTTATGCGTGCATGCTAAGTCGCTTCCGTCATACCTGACTCTTGTGATCCCATGGACTGTAGCCTACCAGGCTCCTCTGTCCATGGGGATATTCCAGGCAAGAATACTGGAGTGGGTTGCCATGCCCTCTTCCAGGGGATCTTTCAGACCCCAAGATAAAACCTGTGTCTCTTACCTCCTGCTTTGACAGGCGAGTTCTTTACCACTAGTACCACCTGGGAAGCCCTAAGAATTAGTTATACTTCTAACAATTTCTACTCCCACAAAAGAGTACATACCCATCCCTCTTTTCAGTAGACAAAGGCCCAGAAGAAAGACACTCTGCATGCGAGCTTACCGGTTGATCTTCCTCTTCTCTGGGACTTAATCACTGTGCTTTCTTCATCTCTCTTCTTCAGCACCTGGAAGTTGTACTCCAGCTTCTCTTGGTTTAGCTGATAAGTTGCTTTCATTTGCTGAAGCTGTTGCTCAAGAATCTAAAGTTTTTAAAAAATAATTCTAATTGGTCCTGGTACAATTTATTACACCCGAGGGTCCCTAGTCATTTGTTCTGAGGTCATATTGGAGGAACCTTAGGAACAAGTGTCTCTACCTGAATTCTTAGAAAATTTATCATTAGAGGCAAATTAAAGGTCTGGGCAATGGCTCAGATGGTAACAAATCTGTCTGCAATGCGGGAGATCTGGGTTCAATCCCTGGGTTGAGAAGATTCTCGGAAGGAGAGCATGGCAACCCACTCCAGTATTCTTGCCTAGAGAATCCCCATGGACAGAGGAGCCTGGCAGACTACAGTCCATAGAGTTGTCAAAGGACAAGACTGATCGACTAAGCACACAATGGCACATAATATTTTTATAATTTACCATATGTGAAATATTTGTTTATCATATACCATGATGTTTTACTATTTCCTTATAGTATATACATTTATACATGTACAAATACATTTATGTTGATTTGATAATCTTCAATATTATAAAATAATGGTGGGAAGTACTGCATGTAAAATATTGGGAGTATTCTACTTTCTTACAGTAGATTCTCAGAAGTCAGGTTCAAAGGTTCTCAGTAAATTGATTCCCACAATTTTTGGTTCGCACTCCACTGACTGGGCAAGTACCCATCTCCCCATGTGTCAGTGCTCAACACCATGCAGGGCAGGCCTGGCCCTTGGGGCAGGAGGCCTGGAACGGAGCAGGGAGCTGCCTGGAGCCGCACCCCACTCTTGCTGAACATGCTTAAAGTTTCATTTAGAAATTTCTGACTTGACAGTATCCCAACAGGCCTATAGAAGATGCTGAAGGCACAGCTTCATTTCAAGTGCAATTACCCAGGGTGGTTCCAGCCTGAGTCACTGCTCTGGGCTCTGCAACCTTCTCAGATGGCTGTGTGCTATGTCCACTGGGGGAAAAGATTCTCAGCAATTCTTCTGGCAAAGTCATGATGATTTATGCCACTGTGCTCCAATCATAACCATCTCTGCTGCTTCAAATGGGACCAGCCCTGGACACTGGGGAAGCCACTGTTCAGCGTGGGTGGCACAGAAGTCCAATAGAAAAGTTTTTTTGTTGGATGGTGACAATCTGAGAGAATGTGAACACTCACAGAGAAGGAGGGTCTCCAGAGCTGCTCTGGATTTTGGACGATCATGAGCAAGCTCCAGGCTTTGCTGGGACCAAGGCATTGGGGAGCCCCGTGACCCTGAGCATCTGGGTGTCTGCTCTAACCGTGTCCATGAACCTCCTTTGCAATGAGCCCCTGTCACTAAGACAGCATTTGCCAAACTTATTGGGCCATAGAACAATTTTTATATTTATAACACAGGAAGAGCATGTAAGTTATAAATGCGAGCCCTACTATATGAATTCTCCTGTGAATTTCATTCTGAAAGGCAGATTATTACATAATAATCATTATATAAATAGACTCTATTTTTCTTACATAATACATCTTCAAAGGAAAAAAATACCACTGGCACCCATCTTTTTGTTGTTGGTTTTGTGAAACCATCATCAATATTTCACCTAGTTGAATACAGTTTACAAAACTCCGAACAAAAGTAATTAGGCCATGTCTTTTTCTTTGTGACCTGAAAGAATATATTAACACCACACACTAACCAACTGAGCTAACCAGCCAGTGGATGTGATCTAAAAACAGACCTTAAATCTAAGTCAGTTTTATGGGCAAATATATATAATAATAATAATAATCTGTCACTGGATTGTTTTAATTTACAGTCTTTTGCTTGTGCATGCACTGTTGAATATTTATTAGCCAATTTTATTTCCTCTTGTTGAAAATATCTACTCCTGCTTTTTGTTAATATTCTTAGGGAACTGGGGCTTTCCTGGTGGCTCAGATAGTAAAGAATCTGCCTGTAATATGGGAGACCCAGGTGGATCCCTAGTCAGGGAAGATACCCTGGAGAAGGGAATGGCTACCCACTCCAATATTCTTGCCTGGAGAAACATCTGTGCTTATTCAATTATCCAAAGATATTTTTGCAAAGCTGTATCCTGTGTTCCTATAGACTAATGGCAAAACATCATGTTTAGTTTGGAAGAATCATTTATAAAGATTATAATTTAACCTGTCACCAAAACCCTTCAGTGTTCCAAGGACTGTGGGTGTGGATCTCCTCCCTCTTTCTCCTCTTTCTCCTGGGGCAGTAGGAGGAGCAAGGGAGCTTCTTTCTGAAGCCAACTCCTGCCCCCGGCTGACACTGGTAGCCAACATCGCCCCAGCAGAACAGAAATTTAGTACAGCCTTTCCCTCTGGCCTTCGCAGCTGATTCTAAAGATACCACTGGGCCTCTTTATCACTGATCTCAACCTGTGGGGGTGGAGGGGGCCTCAGGGATTCCGTTAAGAACTACAGACTCCACATTCCAAACTCTTGCTTACCCTTTTCTTCCTGTCACTCACTCTTTTTTTTTTTTTTTAAGGCCTTTGTGGCCATTAACAACGAATATGAACTTATCTTTTTTTAGAATTTTAATTTTATTTATCTGTTTGCTTTTGACCTGGCTTGGTCTTTGCTGCTACGCGGGCTTTTTTCTCTGGTTCCGGAGAGTGGGGGCTGCTCTCTAACCATGGCGTGGGCTTCTCCCGTTGTTGAGCGAGGGCTCTAGGGCACTCAGGCTTCAGCAGTTGTGGCTCTCAGGCTCGAGAGCACAGGCTCAATAACTGTGGCACATGGGCTTAGCTGCTCCTTGGCATGTGGGATCTCCCCGGACCAGGGACTGAACTCATGTCTCCTGCAGTGGCATTCTTATCCACTGAGCCACCAGGAAACCCCTCATTCACGCTCTTGAACTACTTATACTATTCACGATCTTGCTTTCTAACTCAAACGATTGTTAACTCCTCGAGGACAGAAACTATATCTTATTTGTTTTTATGCTTTGTACCAGGTAAGTTACAATACTTGTTAAGTAAATACCTTGTATTTAATTTTTGTGATTAATATTCTGGCATTAAAGTTGTACTAAACCATTTTCCAATTTTAAATGAGCACGTAAGGCCTAAAAATAAAAGTTGATTCCTACATCAAGAACTAAGTGTTCCTAGCACTTTTATTTTGGAGTGGTGGGTATTGGTGGTTAAATTGTTGAGTATACAATGTTTATAGGTTTCTCTTTGTTCATTGTTAATATGACCTTTCTAGTAGTAAGAACTGAAAAGTATACCTTCTTATTTTTACTTCTTGTACCTATCAAGCCAAACCTATATGTACTGGATCTTCAATATTTGGGGGGTTTTCAAAAAAAATTAGTTTCATATTTTAGAAATGATACAGTGCAAAGAATTAGTGTTAGGAAGTGAGCTGCATGCCATATCTTTCTGACAAAGATTGATGCTATCTGACTTTACTATCGTGAGTACAGCTCCGAGGCACTATGATAAAGTTCAATCTACTAAAATATTTCACATATTGCAATATGGGTAATCCATGAGTCAATTACCTTTTCTCAGTTCAAGGGTAAAATGTGGTAGAGTATAGTCATTCTGACACAGGGAAGAACTGTTACACTGATGAACTGCACGCAGGTTCCCACTCTGACAGTCTCCATCTGTCTGCCTCCCAAACACCCACACCTCACCACTAGTCCATCCAGACAGCGTGAGCCAGGAAAGCCAAGTCTCCTGGGCTACCTGCCTCTCTGCCCCTCCCCTCCCTAGTCTTATCTCTCAACATCTATAATCTCATGTCCCATGTCCTTCTTGGCTTCATTCAAGCATTTGAACATTGGATTAAGAACATGAGGTTCCAAGCCTACAACTCAACAGCAATAAGTTACTCAGTTAGGAAATGGGGAAAGAACCTGAATAGACATATCTCCAAAGAAGATATGAAGAGGACTAATGGGCACATGAAAAGATGCTCAACATCACTAATCAAAAGGGAACGGCAAATCAGAACCACAATGAGATATCACTTCCACCTATTAGGATGGCTGTTACCAAAAAAACAAAGAACAGCAAGCACTGGCAAGGATCTGGAGAAAAGAGAATCCTTCAACAGTTAGCAGGAATGCAAACTGGAACAGCCACTATGGAAACAATATGGTAGTTTCTCAAAAAATTAAAAATAGGGTTACTATTTGATCAGGTAATATTAATATGCAACCTGAAAATTTGAAATCTGGAACTCAAAGAGGTATCTGCACTCCCACGTTCATTGCAGCGTTATTCACTTCAGTCAAGATACAGAAACAATCTAAATATCTGATGATGGACTAATGGATTTTAAAAAGGTTCCCTGGTGGCTCAGACAGTAAAGAATTCACCTGCAGTGTAGGAGACTGAGGTTCGAAGCTGAGCTGGGATGATTTCCCCAGAGAAGGGAATGGCTACCCACTCCAGTATTCTTGCCTGGAGAATCTCCATGGACAGAGGAGCATGGCAGGCTACAGTCCACGGGATCGCACAGAGTTGGACACGACTGAGCAACACTATATACATACAATGGCATATTATTCAGCCTTTAAAAAAAGGAAATCCTGCCATTTGCAACAACAGAAACAAACATACAGGGCATTATGCTAAGTGAAATAAGCCAGATACAGAAAGACTGCATGATCTCACTTACATGTGAGATCTAAAATAATTAAAAAGAAGCAGAGAGGAAATTTTGCAATGAGGGGCTGTCAAGGGCTGGAGGCGGAGAAGGCAATGGTACCCCACTCCAGTACTCTTGCCTGGAAAATCCCATGGACGGAGGAGCCTGGTGGGCTGCAGTCCATGGGGTCGCTAAGAGTCGGACACAACTGAGCGTCTTCACTTTCACTTTTCACTTTCATGCATTGGAGAAGGAAATGGCAACCCACTCCATTGTTCTTGCCTGGTGAATCCCAGGTTTGGGGAAGCCTGGTGGGCTGCTGTCTATGGGGCCGCAGAGAGTTGGACACGACTGAAGCGACTTAGCAGCAGCAGCAGCAAGGGCTGGAGGAGGGAAAGATGAGAGGTACTAGTCAAAGTGTTACAAAGTTTCATCTGTGCAAGATGAGTAAGTCCTGGAAATGTAATGTACAACCAAGAGCTCATGATTAACAATACTGTACTTATACTTAAAAATTTGCTAAGTGGGTAGATCTTCTATTAAAGGTCTTTACCACAAAAAGAAAAACAAAACAACAACAAAAAAGAATGTGAGGTTCCATTATTTCACTGTTAGAAACCTTAGTATGTACTGCTATCATGTAAATAATCACAGAACCAAGATAACTTCAGAAAACTTAACTATAGCTATTTTCATTAACAGTGTAATGTGTACAGCCCACGGAAGCCATGCTGCTTTCTTACAAAAGTCTACTGTTCCTTGTCAGTAACTCTCAGCTCCCTGACATTAATATTAAGAAAGGCTCAAGAAAATTCTCAAGACTGGAAAAATATTTGTAGTCTAATAATAGGATTTTTTTTTAATGCCTGGGGCCACGGCAGTGAAAGTGCTGAGTCCTAACCACTGGACCACCAGGGAATTCCCTAATAGGGTTTTTAAATTTAATCTTATTATAGAAAACTACAAGAGGAGTTAAGAACTGAAATTCTACCAAAGGATATGTGGAAAAACTTTAACATGTTTTCTAGATGAAGAGTGAAATGAACAGAACATGCTTGAATGTTAAGATGCAACTATGTTACATCTAAACATAACTAGGGATAATTTTTTTTAACCGATGTTGAAACAGAATCCTAGGTTTGCACAGAACTTTAGAAACCAGAAAATCTAACCCCTTTCCTACTGCAGGAATCCTTCTTCTACACTGAAGACAGACACAGTCATTCAGCCTCTGAATACTTTATGACATAAAAGGACTCTTTGTTCTGTGGGATGACCCTTTTCTGTGTTAGACAGTTCCAACTATGAGGCAGTTCTTTCTGATGGTGAGTTGGAATCTGCCTTACTGCTGTGTTCAACCAGCATCAGGAGGCTGTTTGGAATACTGGGAAAGACAGAGGTTACCAAGGCATACAGAACTGGGTTGAATCCAGGGCTTACCATTTACCAGATAAATAAACAGCCTTGTCTCTGAGCCTCAATTTCATGGCATATAAAATGACACTAGTGATTTCTCCCCTTCGAGTTACTCTAAGGATTAGGGAAACTGTGTGTTAAGTGCCTGGAGTATGGTAGGCACCCATCGCATGGTGGCCACCCTACCATTACCTTGCCCTAGAGACATTTTCCCTCCACCTGGCAAAAATGCACAGTTCTCTCAATGATCCCGCACATGCCATGGTTTCCAGACCCCTTCAGCATCTTGGCAGTTTTCCGCTGGTTTTTTACAGAAAGAATTCCTCCACATGTTTCTTGTAAATAAGCTCCTTCAGATATGATCACTGAGAGCAGATAATGAGTAAGTATTGGTTGGATGGACTAGCTCTAGAATATTATGAGCGGTTGCTAAGGATGAGACGTTCACAGGTGTTCCATCTGCCGAGCCGCCCAGACACCCTGGCGGAGAAACAAGTCACACCTGCACGTCCTGCTCCAGCTTGATCTTGATCGTGTTGTACTCTTCGCAGTCCCAAATCCTCTGCTTGTTGAGCTGTTTCTCATAGTCCTCCACTTTCTTGATGCGGTTCATCAGATATTCCAGCTAAAGGCACAGGGAGACAAGAGGAAGGACGGGCCCCATCCCTGTTCTAACTCTGAAGGGACTCTCTCTGCCCTCAGAACCCCTGTGCCCCAAGGCTTTGAACTCGAAGGCCATGGCTTGCATTGCTTAACAGGGTCCTGACTCTATAGACTCTAAGAGGAGTGCAGACCCTGCTGTCAGACATTTGTATTTCTAAGAAAAAAAAAAAAATCTAATGGATTTTGGCCATATTATTTCTTTGTTCTTTATGTCTCTGAAATAAATGGATAATCTCACATTCTTTAGAAAGTGTCTTAAAACAGTTTCTTGGGCCACAAATACCCATGGCTGGGGGAGATACCCAGGAAACAAAGGAGAGAGTGGCAGGACCAGTGAAACCAGAGTGCTACACACATGGTACCAACCCCACCACCACAAGAGGGGGCCATCCATGGGCCCTGCTGCTGACCTGGCAGTCGCAGTCAGGATATGGGGCTACAGCAGTCTTCCCCAAGGTAAAAAAAAAAGCTAGCAAATTCAGCCTCAGCAGGAGTCACCCCAGACTCTACGAATCCCCACTGACACCCCCTCCACCTCCCCGACCGGCCACTCCCTGACCTCTTTAGCATTGTGAGCCTGTAAGGCCCGCTCCCATTTCTTCTTATTGCTGGTCAGCAGCTCCTGTCTCTCCACCTCAAATGCTTTCTGCGACCAGAAGGAAAAAGGGCTCTTGTGTCTGCTTTAATCAGGCAGGTCCCACAGCATCAAAGAGCACTCAGAGAGCAGCAGCCGCATTGCATCTCCACCCACACAAAGTTGAACCCAAATGCAGACTTGTCAGGTTTCATGCACCCAAAGCACCATGGAAGGAGCTGCATGCGGAGTGTTACAAAGCCTACGCTTCACAAGGAAAGTGAGAGGAAGTGTGCCAGCTGTCCTATGTCCAGTGGGGGACGGCCAGGGCCTAGAAGTCACAGGGCCAACCCTGGCATGTATTCCACTGGGACTTGAGTGGGAGCATTGCCGTGGCTGGGGTTTCCATGAAGCAAAGGCAGCATGGAGCTCACAGAACAGGGGGTGGGGGTGTGGGGTGGATAGGAATGCAGAGATAAGTCTGTGCGAATCCAAAGAGAGAGGCCCCCGCCTCTTGGCTGTCTTCCATATTTGGAAAGGCCTGTCTGGATGTCAGTCCTTAACATTTCAGGCCAGTCCGGAGTACAGGCTCCTGGATTTTGTTTGGCACACCCCTTTCCCCTCCGCACATTCCTGACTGTCATAAATACATCAGTTAAGTGGCTCAAAAACGCCTGATGTTCTGGAACACTGATCTCCCTCCTCTACTCCTCTTACTTTACCCTGTTTTATCTTCTTTCCAAGTGCTTATCACCACCTGTCAAATTACATACATAGTAATCTATCTGTCTACTGTGTAGCTGCCTCTGCTAGAAACAGGTCCCATCCAGGACTTTGTCCCTGGTTCTTGCCCCAGCCCCTGGCACAGTGCTTGCCATTTAGTAGACACTTGCATATTTGTTGGAGGAGGGAACGCATGAACAAGCAAATGAATGAAACCCTAGAGCAGAGACCTCAATGAGAGCAGCGAGACAGAGCAATGACAGCAGTCTAGGGCCCTCCCTGGGTGGTTAGGACAAGCCAGCCTCCCTCCCAGGGGCCTCCTCCCAGGGCCTGCCAGGGGTGTCCTCCCAGGACAAGGGGCAGCTCTCTCACACACCATTACCTCGATATTTTGGAGCTCCTGTCGAAAGGTTTTCATCACATTCTTCACCTGCTCTTCCATCCTCTCCAGGAGCAGGCAGATGTCATCTGACTGTTTCTTCAAATCCTTCACGTACTGGTCATCTTTCATTTTTAACTCCTAGAGAAGAGCATATCAAAGGTTGGTCACCAACCGAGACAGAAGCCAGAGGCTGCCAGCCTCCCACCCCCAGACCACCCTCGGACCCGTCCCATCAGCTCATGCACTAGAAAATAAAGCTGCACAAAGGCAAAGCGCTGGGTAGGCTTCTTCCTCGCCTCTCCAGGGAGAAGCACAGGTGTTTGGAGCCCATGGGCTCAGCTCAGGGCAAAGCCTCAACAAGAAGACCAGGATCAAACCCCGAGAGGATTACCTTCTGCAAATCTCCCTGCAGGCTCCCAGAAAACCCCAGGTGGCTCCTGCCGAGCAATGAATGTCCATGTTCTAATAATGGGCACACATCTACTGCAGACTGTTCCATTCCTTAACTAAGCACAGAAAGCCTGAAACAGCATTTACTACAACAGGACATCTTCCTCTTAGGCCGCCAATGATTCTAAAATGACTACAGAACTTTTTCTTCTGGTTAAAAGGGTATTGCCTGAGGGACTTCCCTAGTGGTCCAATGGACAAGAATTCACCTTGCAAGGCAGGAGACACTGGTTTGATTCCACATGCTACCAAGCAACTAAGCTTGCACACCACAACTAAAGACCTGTGTGCCCCAACTGACACAGCCAAACAATAAATATATATTTTTAAAAAACAATAATCTTAAAAAAAAAAGTGTATAGCCTGAAACAACAAGGTCCTACTGTAGAGCACAGGAACTATATTAAATATCCTGTAATAAACTGTAATGGAAAAGAATATGAGAAAGAATGTATGTATAACTGAGTCACTTTGCTGTAGAGCCATAATTAACACAACATAGTAATTCAACCATACTTTGATTAGAAATATTTTTAAGTATATTGCCCAAGCTGTGCCACATTTTGGTAATGAAGTAAGGCCTCTGCCTTTCTCCATTCAGGAAAAGCACGCATTCCCCTAGCTCCATCCCCTGTGGTGGGACCCAGGGCCAGGCTCTTGCCTGCTGTAACTCGCTGATCAGCTTGTTCTTATCTTCGATCAGCCCCGCACAGTGCACCTGCTGGGCATTGAGCATTTCCCACAGCTCCTGAGGGATTCTCCGCTGCTTGCCCTCCTCCCACTTGAGGGTGATCTCATCAAATTTGTCCTGGCTGGTCTTGACCTCGTTCTCCAGCTTTTCAAGTCTGCAAATATATAAACAAACGAGTTCTGGAGGCTGCCTTCCAAGAGCAAAGGCTAGTTCTCTATGATCTGGAAAAGAGGCCAGGGTACCAAGCCCTGTCTGCCTCCAGGCAGAACCACTGCAAACCAAACCAGACTCTAAGAAATCTTCTTTTAGTTTAAAGCTTGACTGTAAATAACAGGCCAAATAAACAGAGTGACCCAGGACAAAAATGGATGAACATTAAAGCTGTACAAACACACACACAGTTCGAGAGTCAACTGGTCATATCCTCTAAGTAAGACAGTGACCCAGTAGTTTAAGCACTTGATCACAAGTCCCATCAGTTCAGTTCAGTTCAGTCGCTCAGTCGTGTCCTACTCTTTGCGACCCCATGA
The DNA here is from genome assembly GCA_006408695.1 of Aepyceros melampus. Lineage (NCBI taxonomy): Eukaryota > Metazoa > Chordata > Mammalia > Artiodactyla > Bovidae > Aepyceros > Aepyceros melampus. Next base: position 514,227 of record SJXQ01012281.1, read on the forward strand.
ATCACAGCACGTCAGGCCTCCCTGTCCATCACCAACTCCCGGACTTCACTCAGACTCATGTCCATCGAGTCAGTGATGCCATCCAGCCATCTCATCCTCTGTCGTCCCCTTCTCCTCCTGCCCCCAATCCCTCCCAGCATCAGAGTCTTTTCCAAGGAGTCAACTCTTCCCATGAGGTGGCCAAAGTACTGGAGTTTCAGCTTCAGCATCAGTCCTTCCAAAGAAATCCCAGGGCTGATCTCCTTCAGAATGGACTGGTTGGATCTCCTTGCAGTCCAAGGGACTCTCAAGAGTCCTCTCCAACACCACAGTTCAAAAGCAGCAATTCTTCAGCGCTCAGCCTTCTTCACAGTCCAACTCTCACATCCATACATGACTACTGGAAAAACCACAGCCTTGACTAGATGGACCTTAGTCGGCAAAGCAATGTCTCTGCTTTTGAATATGCTATCTAGGTTGGTCATAACTTTTCTTCCAAGGAGTAAGAGCCTTTTAATTTCATGGCTGCAATCACCATCTGCAGTGATTTTGGAGCCCAAAAAAATAAAGTCTGACACTGTTTCCACTGTTTCCCCATCTATTTCCCATGAAGTGATG
>SJXQ01012281.1:516052-647668 GCA_006408695.1 Aepyceros melampus
ATAGATGTTTTTCTGGAACTCTCTTGCTTTTTCCATGATCCAGCGGATGTTGGCAATTTGATCTCTGGTTCCTCTGCCTTTTCTAAAATCAGCTTGAACATCAGGAAGTTCACGGTTCACATATTGCTGAAGCCTGGCTTGGAGAATTTTGAGCATTACTTTACTAGCATGTGAGATGAGTGCAATTGTGTGGTAGTTTGAGCCTTCTTTGGCATTGCCTTTCTTTGGGATTGGAATGAAAACTGACCTTTTCCAGTCCTGTGGCCACTGCTGAGTCTTCCAAATTTGCTGGCATATTGAGTGCAGCACTTTCACAGCATCATCTTTCAGGATTTGAAATAGCTCTACTGGAATTCCATCACCTCCACTAGCTTTGTTCGTAGTGATGCTTTCTAAGGCCCACTTGACTTCACATTCCAGGATGTCTGGCTCTAGATGAGTAATCACATCATCATGATTATCCAGGTCATGAAGATCTTTTTTGTACAGTTCTTCTATGTATTCTTGCCACCTCTTCTTAGTATCTTCTGCTTCTGTTAGGTCCAGACCATTTCTGTCCTTTATTGAGCCCATCTTTGCATGAAATATTCCCTTGGTATCTCTAATGTTCTTGAAGAGATCTCTAGTCTTTCCCATTATGTTGTTTTCCTCTATTTCTTTGCATTGATTGCTGAAGAAGGCTTTCTTATCTCTTCTTGCTATTCTTTGGAACTCTGCATTCAGATGCTTATATCTTTCCTTTTCTCCTTTGCTTTTTGCTTCTCTTCTTTTCACAGCTATTTGTAAGGGTTGTGTTCAAATCCTGATTTTGCTACTGGCTCTCAACTTTAGACAAATTGCTTAACCTCTGCAGGCCTCATTTTTCTCAGCTGTAGAATAGAGAGGGTGGAAGTATCCACCTTCTTGTGACTGTTGTCAGGATTAAATACAATGATTCCCAGCACAGTATTCACTTAACAAATGGCACTCCTATTATTATCTTTTACTTTGATATGACTTCAACTGTCTGGCCATTCCTTCCCAAATTATCAATAAATGACTAGTGGAACATACAAAAAGGAAAATACCACCATTAGCAATGAAAAATAGGAGTGGTCTCCCAGAATTTCAAAAATGCCAAAGAAACCATGTGATAGAGCACACCAAAGAACGGACTGGATAGAAGGAGGCATCAGGGCTGAGATGTGAGGGCCCTTCTGAGAACAGGGGCCAGGGCACATGCCTGAAACACTCTCTCAACTTCAGTGACCGCTTCTTCTGTGAGATCGTCTCCAAACAAGAACGCAAACTGCCTTAACGAAAAGAATTACAACCTAACTATCTCAGGATCCCCTGTCTCCTTCCCACCTTCCAAGCTAGGGCATGGAGGACATCTTATCATTCCATTAACTTTTTTTTTCCCCCAAAACATGAGTAACAGCTGTCGGGTTACATTTCCAAAACTCACATTTATCTTGTAACCGCTACCCATGACCTTCCATTTCTCCTCAGGGGCTGCAGGAGAAGCCCGACTCCTCAATGGGGACCTCAGGGCCTTTCCACAGTCACCCTGCTGGAGATCAGCCAGTTCAGACCCCAGACCATGACAGACAGTGGGAAATTTCAAGAATAAATTATATCAGGCTTCCCTGGTGGCTCAGGGAAGTGGTAAAGAATCTGCCTGCCAACACAGAGGACACAGGTTTGACCTCTGGTCTGAGAAGATCCCACATGACGTGGGACAACTAAGCTCGTGAGTTGCAACTACTGAAGCCCACGTGCCTAGAGCCCATGCTCCACAACAAGAGAAACCACTGCAAGGAGAAGGCAGTGCACCGCAATGAAGAGCAGCCCCTGCTCGCCACAACTAGACAGAGCCCTCTTGTAGCAACAAAGACCCAACACAACCAAAAATAAATAAATGAATAAACGAACCCCCCCCAAAAAAGAATAAATGATATCTTAGTGACAGCGGTAAAGTTGCTAATGGGGAGAACTACTCCAATACTTTGGCCATCTGATGCAAAGAGCTGACTCACTGGAAAAGACCTTGATGCTGGGAAAGATTGAAGGCAGGAGGAGAAGGGGACAACAGAGGATGAGATGGTTGGATGGCATCACCGACTCAATGGAGATGAGTTTGGGTAAACTCCAGGAGTTGGTGATGGACAGGGAGGCCTGGCGTGCTGCAGTCCACGGGGCCACAGAGTCGGACATGACTGAGTGACTGAACTGAACTGAACTGATGTAGAATCAATGAAAATATTGTTGTTAAAATCGCACTGTGTATGTACCTGTTGAGAGAAGCAAGATGGCCCTGTGGGCTGCTTTTGAAGCAACAAAGACCCAACACAACCAAAAATAAATAAATGAATAAACGAACCCCCCCCAAAAAAGAATAAATGATATCTTAGTGACAGCGTAAAGTTGCTAATGGGGAGAACTACTCCAATACTTTGGCCATCTGATGCAAAGAGCTGACTCACTGGAAAAGACCTTGATGCTGGGAAAGATTGAAGGCAGGAGGAGAAGGGGACAACAGAGGATGAGATGGTTGGATGGCATCACCGACTCAATGGAGATGAGTTTGGGTAAACTCCAGGAGTTGGTGATGGACAGGGAGGCCTGGCGTGCTGCAGTCCACGGGGCCACAGAGTCGGACATGACTGAGTGACTGAACTGAACTGAACTGATGTAGAATCAATGAAAATATTGTTGTTAAAATCGCACTGTGTATGTACCTGTTGAGAGAAGCAAGATGGCCCTGTGGGCTGCTTTTGTAATTGGACTATAGGTAAGGAATACATTGAAGAACAAGCCAAAGAAGAGTTTACTTGAGGACCTCTGATCCTGATGTTATCAGTCCTCTGTGTGCAAACCAAGGAAGCTGAATCCTGCTAAGCAGCTTACTCCTGTCTCCTTGTCAAGCAAGCTAAACCCTGGGAGGTGGGTGTGCCAACCACCCACTTGCTGAGGCCTGGAGCTGAGGGTTGGCCACAGAAGAGCTCCCATCATCCCCTGACCCTCTACACTTCCAGCAGTGGACTCCTTAACATGCTGCTTAACATTCTTTAACGTGCTGCTATATTTGTACACAGCCTTCATGGGTCTGGTTTTTGCGATTAATTTAATCTCAGAACAGCTTAATCTACCTTCTCAACCCCATCCTTTTCTTCCACCACCCCTATACGTCCCTCACTTCCAAGCCATTCCCAAGCATCATACAATCTCATGCCCCTGTACAAGTTGTTCCTAATATGCCCACTCCTTGGTCCCTCCAACTCCTATTCATCCTTTATGGCCCACCTCAAATATCACTTTGCCTGGAAAGTTTTCTCTAATCTCTCCAGGGAAAATTAAAGGTCACCTCATACATGTTTCCATAACTCTTATACATAACTTTGTCATGTAATGTACTGTGTGTGCTCAGTCGTGTCTGATTCTTGTGACCCCAAAGACTGTAGCCTGCTAGGCTCCTCCATCCATGGGATTCTCCAGGCAAGAATACTGGAGTGGGGTGTCATATCCTACTCCAGGGGATCTTCCTGACTCAGGGATCAAACCCATGTCTCTCATGTCTCCTGTATTGGGAGGTGGATCCTTTACCACTGCACCACATGGGAAGCCCACACATACCTTGGTAACGTGTGCTAGTCGCTCAGTCACGTCTGACTCTTTGTGATCTCATGAACTGTAGCCCACCAGGCTCCTCTGTCCATGGACTTCTCCAGGTAAGAATACTGGAGTGGGTAACCATTCCCTTTATTTTAAAACAAATCATGGTGGGGTGAAGGTTGCACATCTATCTCAACCAGACTATGAACATCAAGAGCAGAGGCCATGTCCACTCCTCTTTGTTTCCACCGGGCTTGGAACACATTAGAAAGGTAACACTTGAGGAAGGAGGAGGGAAGCAATGAGGGAGATGGAGAGGGAGGAGGAGCAGAGGGAAGGAGGACTCAAAAGGGGCAAGAAGTGGATCTTTCTAGACCAGGTTTGATAAAGAATGAGAATTTGGGGAGCCAGAGAAGAGACACTTCACATCCCCCAGGCTGCAGAGCCCACGAGGTTCCTCACCTCTGACGCTTGATCTCCTCTTCCTCCACTCGCCTGTGGATCTCTCTGATATCTGCAGCTACCTGGATATTTGTCACCAACTCAGTGCCACAGAGCAGCAGTTTAGCCAGTTTCTGAAACCAAATAAGAATTTATAAAGCTAGAAACACTTGCACAACTGTCTGTAGCTGTGTGATCCAACCAAGCAGGAATTAAAAGCTGCCTGATGACTTTTAAGAGTAGAAGCTACTTAGCAACTCGTTTCCATCAGGACACTCATGATGCGATGTTACAGCTTATGATCTACAAGCATTCTGCACTTCTGGATGTATTTTAGTTTAGTCTCGCTAGAGAAAAGATCAGCCCACCAGTACAAGGGCATGCGTTCTGGGAACATCTTGGCACTTTCCCAACAGGCCTCTGAGTGATTGACACTGCCAGGGTCCTTTCTAAGAATCTCAGTTGGGGAGGTGAGACATATAATAATAATAGTTGTCCTGCAATGTCCAGTTCCCTCCTCTCTTTTTAATAACAGTTCAGTCCAGTCACTCAGTCATGTCCAACTCTCTGCGACCCCATGAATCGCAGCACGCCAGGCCTCCCTGTCCATCACCATCTCCCGGAGTTCACTCAGACTCACGTTCATCAAGTCGGTGATGCCATCCAGCCATCTCATCCTCTGTCATCCCCTTCTCCTTCTGCCCTCAATCCTTCCCAGCATCAGGGTCTTTTCCAATGAGTCAACTCTTTGCATGAGGTGGCCAAAGTACTGGAGTTTCAGCTTTAGCATCATTCCTTCCAAAGAAATGCCAGGGCTGATCTCCTTCAGAATGGACTGGTTGGATCTCCTTGCAGTCCAAGGGATTCTCAAGAGTCTTCTCCAACACCACAGCTCAAAAGCATCAATTCTTCAGTGCTCAGCCTTCTTCACAGTCCAACTCTCACATCCATACATGACCACAGGAAAAACCATAGCCTTGACTAGACGGACCTTAGTCGGCAAAGTAATGTCTCTGCTTTTGAATATACTGTCTAGGTTGGTCATAACTTTTCTGCCGAGGAATAAGTGTCTTCTAATTTCATCGCTGCAGTCGCCAACTGGAGTGATTTTGGAGCCCAAGAAAATAAAGTCTGACACTGTTTCCACTGCTTCCCCATCTATTTGCCATGAAGCGATGCGGCAGGATGCCATGATCTTAGTTTTCTGAATGTTGAGTTTTAAGCTAACTTTTTCACTCTTTTTCACTTTCATCATGACGCTCTTTAGTTCTTCTTCGCTTTTTGCCATAAGTGGTATCATCTGCATATCTGAGGTCATTGATATTTCTCCCAGCAATCTTGATTCCAGTGTTTCTTCTGGGCTTCCTCCAGCCCAGCATTTCTCATGATGTCCGTTCCGTTCCATTCAGTCGCTCAGTCGTCTCCGACTCTTTGCAACCCCATGAACTGCAGCACGCCAGGCCTCCCTGTCCATCACCAACTCCCGGAGTTCACTCAGACTCACGTCCATTGAGTCTGTGATGCCATCCAGCCATCTCATCCTCGGTCGTCCCCTTCTCCTCCTGCCCCCAATCCCTCCCAGCATCAGGGTCTTTTCCAATGAGTCAACTCTTCGCATGAGGTGGCCAAAGTACTGGAGCTTCAGCTTTAGCATCATTCCTTCCAAAGAAATCCCAGGGCTGATCTCCTTCAGAATGGAAGTACTCTGCATAGAAGTTAAATAAGCAGGGTGACAATATACAGCCTTGACGTACTCCTTTTCCTATTTGGAACCAGTCTGTTGTTCCATGTCCAGTTCTAACTGTTGCTTCCTGACCTGCATACAGATTTCTTAGGAGGCAGGTCCCAATACAAAATAAAAGTTTTTTTTAAAAGTTGCTGTTGATGCCTCAAATAATGGTATTATCAGTAATATCTGTTGGCTCATCGAGAGCCAAAGAAAATGACTCAAAATCATTTGCTTTGGTTTTTAAAAATGTTCCACTGATGTTGCCCCTACGCCCTCAATTCTTTGAGCTGTTATTCAGTTGATCAATCATGTCACTCTTTTTAATAACAGAACACCCATTTTAGGTGGGCATTTGACCTCTCCAAAAAGGTACACCTTCCAATATCCCTTGCAGCTAGAATGCACATGAGCAGCACTGTGCGTGCCACTTCTGAACGGTGCCTTGAAGGGGAAGCTGTGCCCTCTCCTGCTCCCTTTTTCTCTATTTCCCAGGCTGGCATGTGATGCTAAGCATGTCATGGTCAGCAGACAAAGGCAACCTAAGGAAGGGTGGAAAGAGCTGAGGTTCCCAACTTTAGCTCTGGACTATGTCCACTCTGAGCTATTAAGTGAACCAGAGAAATAAGCTTCTATCTTGTTTAAGCTAATGTTATGTGGGACCTTTGGCTAGAGTGTTCTAACACAGGAGACTTCTGTAACTGACTGCACCACCCCTCCCTCAAAGGCTCGGGAGTTTTGCTACTGGCACGCCACTTCTAAATTCCTCTTTGTAAAGTTCATACTTAGCATCTTCACTCCTGACCTTTTGGTGATGTCTTGATTTCAAGATAATACATCCTCTCAACAAAAAGTTCAGGTATCCTCAGGTTATGTCTGAGTTTTTCCAAGTCTGTTCTGGAACTTAGAAATTTTCCAACTCTCAGATCATTTCTGAATGAGGAACCTATACATTTCTCTCCTCCAAGGAGTCACTGAAATGATCAGAGATTCTATTTCATCTCTCTCTTCAATGGAAATTTTGAAATGTGGCTTTAATGAATACATAACTGAACTTTAACCCAGATCTCCAGGGTGCTTCAGACTTTTTTTAAACAGCTCCAGCCTTATCATTTGTGCCAAATGGTTTTAAATGCATAAGGAAGTATCGACTTTCCTGTAGTTTTGAGCAATTTTCTATTTTCTACTCAGATAATGTGAACATCAGAAATATCTGAATCAAGTATTTAAGACCCAAAGTAAAACTGAAAATGTTGCCATCACCAACAGATTAACAGACACACCCTGACATTTTTGAGACCCAGGGTAAGAGTTTAAATGAAGGTCCACATATCACATGTCTAAATATTAAAAAAAATTATAATTCAGTGTAATAAGCCATTAAACACATTCTGTCCTCTTACCTTGGCACCTTCATAACAGCAGTCCTGGTTTGAATTCATACTATGACTCGGAGCTCAACTCAGAATTTGGTGGCTAAGGGGGAGACAGTATCAGCCCCCAGCCTAGAGCCTAGCTCCTGGCCACCAGCCTGGAGCCCAGGCCATTCTCTTCATAATCCTAGCTCCGCATCCTGCACCAGGAAGGCATCAGATACCAGCACGTGAATTTCTCAGACCACACATGGGAGCTCTATTAAATCCTTTGGCCATCCCTGAGCAGAAGAAATCCTAAGAAGCGGCTGATGCAGGCCTTGAAGTGAGCTCAGAACCACTGGGACAGGGAATTTGGAGTTCTGTGGCAGACAGTGATCTAATGGGAGCACTTGGGCTCTGAATAAACTTGAGGCAAGTCTACTTGAGGGGGCACATCTGGAGGAGGGCCAGAACAGGACCCAGGACTCTCCTTATTCCCACTTTTATTCAATGGGCTAGAAGCATATCTAGTGCAACAAAGCAAGAAAAACAAGTTTTTAAGTATCAAAATTAAACAGGAAAAGAGAAAACTGTCATTTTCAGATGATACGATTATATGTTAAAAAAAGAACCCTCAGGTTAACTATGAAAATTAACAAGTGAATTTGACCACGCTGCTGGCTATCAGGTCAATATGTCAAAACCAATTATACGTTTACATATCAACAATGAACAACTAAACCTCGACAAAAAGTGTAAAATATTGCTAAGTGATATTAAAGAATACTTATATGCAAAAGAAGGGATATTTTATACTCATGGGTTGCAAATCTATATTGGTAAGATATTAATTCTTTCCCAAATTGATCTGTACTTTCAACTTGATCTCAATTAAAATCCCAGCAGGTTTTCTGGTGGAAATTGAGAAAATAATTCTAAAATTTATGTGGAAATACAAAGGGTCAAGAACAGCCAAGACAACTCTGAAGAATCACAAAGCTGGAGGACTTACCCTAGGGTACCAAGGGCTGCAATTTGGCTACAGTAATTAAAATAGTGTGGGAGTGGCACAAAGATGGACAAATGAGCAACAGAACAGAAAATCTAGAAACAAACACACTGTGTGATCACCTTGTTTGCAACAAAAATGCATTGCAATGCAGAGGGGACAGAATGATCTTCTCTTTAAATGGTGCTGGGTTAATTAAAGGTTTATTTAGAAAACAATGAACCTGGGGCCCTACTTTTACAGCACACACAAAAAATGGATTCCAGCCAGATTATAGACCAAATGTAAATAAACAGTTGAACAAAGAAGTGTCTAAAAACAAAGCATGGAAGAATATCTTTGTATTTGTAAACTGGAGTTGACCAAGATTAAACAGGAAACAAAAAGAATTACCATTTTTAAAAAAATTATTGATAAGGTACAGGGTCAAGAGCAGTGGCCCCTCCTGCCCCGGTCTTGGAGAAGAACTAGTTGTTAATACCTTGATATTGAAAAAGGTAGCATTTTCTTTAAAAACTGAAATGTATAGATGTTTTTTATGCTCCTCAATGCCAACATGTATGTGTGCTCCGTCATACCCAACTCTTTTTCGACCCCATGGTCAGGGCCCTGCAAGGCTCCTCTCATCATGGAATTTTCCAGGCAAGAATACTGGAGTGGGTTGCCATTTCCTACTCAGTGCTAACACTCCTCATGATTTAAGTCCTAAGTGAAAGCAACATAGAAAAGCTGCTAATAAAAACAATATTCTCTCTCTGGTTTTACACTCAACTTTAGAGTGCTCAGGATGAACAGTATTTTCAAGATTATATCAGTATCAACTAAAAGAGTATTTTCAGGATAATATACAATATTCCTTTTGTCCTACACAGAAATGCTCAGAGATCATCCAGCTTTAGATGAAGTACACTAAGTACAAAGGGATGATGTGACATCTTCTTCACAGTTATCAACAGATCTGGAACAAAAACCCAGAACAGTTCAATATTCTTTCCACTACAACAAAACATCTTATCCTTGACCCAGGACAGTCCAGGTAATTCAGTTGTTTCTAGATATCATTAGGCTCTATAATCAGACACAACTGAGTGACTGAACTGAAATGAGGCTCCATAGTAATATTTCAGTAATTTGAATATTTTCTCCCAGTAACTGCATTTCAATTCCAGAAATGATCTCTTCTCCTCCCCACTTTTAGAAATCCCATCTATCTTTCTAAGACCCAGCCCCAATCCTACTTTCTCCTTAGAACCTTCCCTGATCAGGCCGGCTGGGTGAGCTCTTTTTCCATGCAATTAATTAATTAAATGTGGCACTGTTCCAGTTGGTGCTCCCTGTTTTGAACTACTGTTTATCCCTCCTGCACCTCTTGCTTCAGTCCTTTATTACCTGTTTCAGGAGCCCTGTCATCACCATGGGAGAGCGATCAAAGACTTTCTTTTAGTGTTCACTGGGTACAAGTTTGGCCCTACTCCACAGCCACAAAGAGGCCTTCGCTCATCTAGAACCTAACAGTTCCACTGGGGACACCGCACACACACACATTTGGAAAGTCAAACAAGGCAGAAAATTGTCTATAGTGAAATAAATGAACGGTACAGACAAGAACGGTTCCATGTGTGACTTCAAAGAGTTTGACCTGCTTCGCGGCAGACATTGTGGAGAAGTTGGGCCATGAGACAGTCTTAAAGTCTGGGAACCAAGGTTGAGGAGAGGGGAAGAGGGAAGGGAGAGGACAGGAGGGAAGAAGAGGGGAGGGGCAGGACTTGGTATTGCCGCATCAAAGGCCCAGCACAGAAAGAGTGAAGCCTCTGTCTGGGTCATACTGGACTGGTGGGACCCATTTATACCCCATTTCCTACCAGTCTGCTTTCTTCCTTCTGTTTGTAGCTCTTGCTTTGATCTTCCTCACTCTCCTTCTTCCTGTCTAAATATTCTCCAAGAGCTTCCCTGGGATGGAAAAAATGTAGAGAAAATGAAGTTTAAATTCTAGGAAGTAAAATCTTCCACTCTTTTTTTCCTAACTTTGATTTTTGTTTTGCCTTTTTTTTTTTTTTTAATCTTTCTGCTGAGCTGTGCATGGCCTGGGGGATTTAAATTTAAATTTTAAATTTTCATAGTATATTTCACCATATACGAAAATATATTCCATAGGGATAAAAATTTGAATACTATAAAGAACACAATCCAGGATTTCCTTGGTGGTCCAGTGGTTAAGACTCTGAGTTTCCAATGCAGGGGGTTCCTGTAGGATCTTAGCTCGCTCCCCATGGAACCTGCCTCCCCTGCATTGGAAAGGCAGAATTTTTTTTATCCCTAGCCCCACCAAGGGGCATGTGGGATCTTTGTTCCTCCAAACCATTCCCTAAAGAGCAACAAGGGTGATCTTAACATGCTTGAAAGTTGAGAAATTCTCACACTAGGTTGTTGGCCTGTGGGTAAGAGCTATAGCCATATGGAAGGTCAAATGGACACTCCAAAACTGCACCCAAGGGCACAAAAAACAATACTGTATACCAGGGCTACGGTAGGGATTAGCATCACCCTTAGGGATCTCAAGGACTTCCCAGGTGGCTCAGTGGTAAAGAACCTGCTTGCCAATGCAGGACATGCAGGAGACGTGCATTCAATCCCTGGGTTGAGAAGATTCCCTGGAGAAGGAAATGGCAAACCATTTCAGTATTCTTGCCTGGAAAATTCCATGGACAGAGATGCCTGGTGGGCTACAGTCCACAGGGTCACAAAGAGCTGGACATGACTGAGTGGTTGAGCACACAATACAATTAGGGATCTCACAGACGTGGGAGTGGTGGTGCCTATCAAATCTCCATTTAATTTACTGGTCAGGTGCCTGCAAAACTGGATGGATGGAGCCAAGAAAATGATTGTCAATTACTACAAGCTCAAGCAAGCAGCAGTCCTAATTGCAGCTCCCATGCAGGTCCTTGCTTGAACATATGAGTGTGGCCTTAGGTACCTGGAATGTGGCCACTGTTTGAGCCAAATATGCTATTTCTACCTCAGTCATGAAAAAGGATTAGGAAGTTTATATCGAGGAGGAACAGATAATACAGACTCATATAGCCCTCACACTTGCAGGGCCACGTCAGTGCTCCTGAGCTGACAAACTAGAGTCTAGATAGATCAGGACCACTTGGATATCCCACAAAGCATCACACTGATCTGTTATCTCAGGGCTGGCAAAAATTTGGCCGATGGGCCAAATCTGATTCACTTGCTTTTGTATGGCTCAAGAGTGAAGAATGATTTTTTTTACATTTCAAATGTTTTTTTTTAAAAGATCAAGATGAATAGGCAGCGCACAGGGGATTTTTAGGGCAGTGAAACTCTTCAGTACAATACTGTGATGGCAGATACTTGTCATTATATATTTATCAAGATCCAACTGTTGTAACCAATTACCATTCTAGTGGAGAATATTGATAGTGGAGGAGGTTATACATGTGTAGAGTGTGTGTTAGTCACTCAGTCGGGTGTGACTCTTTGTGACCCCATGGACTGTAGCCCACCAGGCCCCTCTGTATGGGATTCTCCAGGCAAGAATACTGGAGTGAGTTGCCATTTCCTTCTCTAGGGATCTTCCCAACCCAGGGATTAAGTCCAGGTCTCCCACATTGCAGTCAGATTCTTTACCATCTGAGCCACCAGGGAAGCTTCATACATGTGTAGAAGCAGGAGATAAATGGGAAACCTCTGTAGTTTCCACTCAGTTCTTCTGTGAACCTAAAACTGCTCTAAAATATGAAGTGTATCAATTTAAAAAAAAGATCTAAAGATGAAGAATATTCTGTGACACATGAACATTATATGAAATGCAAATTTCAGTGTCCTTAAGTAAAGTTTAGACTAGAGACCTCTTCAAGAAAATTAGAGATAACAAGGGAACATTTCATGCAAAGATGGGCTCGATAAAGGACAGAAATGGTATGGATCTAACAGAAGCAGAAGATATTAAGACATGGCAAGAAAACATAGAAGAACTATACAAAAAAGATCTTCATGATGTGGATAATCACGGTGGTGTGATTGCTCATCTAGAGCCAGACATCCTGGAATGTGAAGTCAAGTGGGCCTTAGAAAGCATCACTACGAACAAAGCTAGTGGAGGTGATGGAATTCCAGTAGAGCTATTTCAAATCCTGAAAGATGATGCTGTGAAAGTGCTGCACTCAATATGCCAGCAAATTTGGAAGACTCAGCAGTGGCCATAGTACTGGAAAAGGTCAGTTTTCATTCCAATCTCAAAGAAAGGCAATGCCAAAGAAAGCTCAAACTACTGCACAATTGCACTCATCTCACATGCTAGTAAAGTAATGCTCAACATTCTCCAAGCCAGGCTTCAGCAATACGTGAACCGTGAACTCCCTGACATTCAAGCTGATTTTAGAAAAGGCAGAGGAACCAGAGATCAAATTGCCAACATCTGCTGGATCATGGAAAAAGCAAGAGAGTTCCAGAAAAACATCTATTTCTGCTTTCTTGACTATGCCAAAGCCTTTGACTGTGTGGATCACAATAAACTGTGGAAAATTCTTCAAGAGATGGGAATGAGAAATCTGTATGCAGATCAGGAAGCAACAGTTAGAACTGGACATGGAACAACAGACTGGTTCCAAATAGGAAAAGGAGGACGTCAAGGCTGTATATTGTCACCCTGCTTATTTAACTTCTGTGCAGAGTACATCATGAGAAACGCTGGATTGGAAGAAACACAAGCTGGAATCAAGATTGCCAGGAGAAATATCAATAACCTCAGATATACAGATGACACCACCCTTATGGCAGAAAGTGAAGAGGAGCTAAAAAGCCTCTTGATGAAAGTGAAAGAGGAGAGTGAAAACGTTGGCTTAAAGCTCAACATTCAGAAAACAAAGATCATGGCATCCGGTCCCATCACTTCATGGGAAATAGATGGGGAAACAGTGGAAACAGTGTCAGACTTTATTTTGGGGGGGGGGCTCCAAAATCACTGCAGATGGTGACTGCAGGCATGAAATTAAAAGACACTTATTCCTTGGAAGAAAAGTTATGACCAACGTAGACAGTATATTCAAAAGCAGAGACATTACTTTACCAACTAAGATCTGTCTAGTCAAGGCTATGGTTTTTCCAGTAGTCATGTATGGATGTGAGAGTTGGACTGTGAAGAAGGCTGAGCGCTGAAGAATTGCTGCTTTTGAACTGTGGTGTTGGAGAAGACTCTGAGAGTCCCTTGGACTGCAAGGAGATCCAACCAGTCCATTCTAAAGGAGATCAGCACTGGGATTTCTTTGGAAGGAATGATACTGAAGGTGAAACTCCAGTACTTTGCCACCTCATGCGAAGAGTTGACTCCTTGGAAAAGACTCTGATGCTGGGAGGGATTGGGGGCAGGAGGAGAAGGGGACGACCAAGGATGAGATGGCTGAATGGCATCACTGGATGGACTCATGTCCATCGAGTCAGATGGACATGAATCTGAGTGAACTCCAGGAGTTGGTGATCGACAGGGAGGCCTGGCGTGCTGTGATTCATGGGGTCACAAAGAGTCGGACACGACTGAGCGACTGAACTGAACTGAAGTAAAGTTTTTGTTGAAACACAGCCACATCACTTTGGGGCCCTTGTGTCCAAAGGCTGGCAGGCAACAAAAGAAGCGCCATCTTGGCAAAGCAGCTGACCCTGACCAGCAGGACGAGGTATAAGTGCTGTCACACAGTGCCATGTTCAGGCAGTCACGGGTTCATGCAAGTTCCCCTTGGCCTCCCTTCTTAAGACAGGCCACAAAGTCTGTGAGTGGACAGGGGTGGCAACCCCAGCCTGAGAATGGTATGGTTATCAGCCTCAGACCCTGCAGGAAAAGGGTTTTGTGTCACACAACCAGTTAAGCCACGGAGACCAACAGAAATCATAGCCGAGGTCTGCTCTGTAACCCCTTGTGGAAGGAAGGCAGGCTGGGAGGCAAGGCGGAAAGAACTACCTCGGAGGACAGGTCATGAAGCCCCAGCATCTTCAGGTACGGCCCACAGTGCCTGGCGCAGCAGGCTCTCCGTGAACGTGCTGGAGGTATTCCTATTTCCATCTTTGACTTTACTAAGCGTATTCAATGCTTTAATATCACATACTTTGTTTGAACCTTCTGGTAGAAAAGTTTTCTATCTCATCAAGAAGCAAGACCAGCTCACACGTAGGGCACGCGAGCCCCTCACCGCAGGGGCTCCAGCCTGGAGAAGCCACCCCCTCATTCCAGCACCCAAGTCACCCGCACCCTGGGCACTCCTTGGAAGAACGCGCCCAAACCCTGACTCACCGCCTCCGAGCTTCCAGGCGCGCCGCAATGCGCAGGCGCCGGGCTGGATCCGCTCCTGAGGATTATCAGAATGTATGGAGGGTCCGAGAATTGGGGTGGCTAAATGTTCCTCCTCCTTCTCCTCCAGGACCCCCAGGGATCCCGGCGGATTCATGGCAGGTGCCTTCCGCCCCCCGGGCAGCCCTGCCTGGACCACCGTGGGACTACAGTTTGGTTGCTAACAACAAAGCTGTTGCCAGGGAAATGCAGTCACCTGACCCGCAGCTGGCGTGGTTGCGCGCGCAACCCCTAAGGCCGGGCGCACTGGTGTTCATAGTGCTGTTGTCTCAGCTTGGGGCTTTATTCCTCTCTGCTGCAATTACGGTGAGGACTGTATTGAATCCCCCACTAAGGCTCAGGTGGTATTAACAGAGGCCGGAAGACTTAAGAGCTGAACCAATTTGTGATTCATCACTTACCGACCCTATGATTAATTCTTCATCCATCAAAATAATCCTCAAAATCACCATATTCATCTAATGTAATTCAGTGTCTACTTGATGCCAATCACTGTGCTAGCTCCGAGGATCCAAGCGTTGTCTTTTCCTCGATGGAGGGGGTAGAATAATAGTTCACTCAGAAATTCTGAACTAAAGTACATTGCATCCACCTGCTTGTCATCCATTCTTTTTTAAAATTAATAACATATAATTTTATTTTTGGCTGTGCTGGGTCTTCTTTGCAGCAGAGGTTTTTCTCTAGTTGCCACGAGTGGGAGCTACTCCTTGTCTTATTGCGGAGCAAGGGCTCTGGGGTGGAAGGGCTTTGGTAGTTGCCGCTCCTGGCTGCAGTAGTTACAGTTTCCAGGCTCCAGAGCACAGGCTCAATAGTTGCGGCAGACAGGCTTAGTTCTTCCGTGGCATGTGAGATCTTCCCAGATCAGAGATCCAACCTTTGTCTCCTGCACTGGCAGGCGCATTCTTTACCACTGAGCCGCGGCTGAATTCCCATCATCCATTAGTGTTTGAGCTCCTACTTTGTGTATTCAGCCTCTATCGTCTCTGCTGCTGCTGCTGCTAAGTCGCTCAGTCGTGTCCGACTCTGTGCGACTCCATAGACGGCAGCCCACCAGGCTCCCCCATCCCTGGGATTCTCCAGGCAAGAACACTGGAGTGGGTTGCCATTTCCTTCTCCAATGCATGAAAGTGAAAAGTGAAAGTGAAGTCGCTCAGTCATGTCTCTGACTCTTAGCGACACCATGGACTGCAACCTACCAGGCTCCTCCATCCATGGGATTTTCCAGGCAAGAGTACTGGAGTGGGGTGTCATTGCCTTCTCTGCTATCCTCTCTAGAATGTGAAAAACCCCTGCCATCAATAAATTTATATACAACAAGGAACTGTTGTCTTCTGTAGCGGTTTTCAGTAGGGCTACACTCCCTCCATCACTACTCGCAATCACATACAGAAAAAGGAGGAGAGCAGAGAAAAAAAGGTAGGAAAGGGAATGAGGGGGGAGGAATGAAAGTTAAGAGCACAGAGGCACATTTAAACTTTCGAGGGAGCACTATCCCTTGAAAAGCACTATTTCCTGGGTGTTTTGTACGTGTCAAATGTCTCATTGCGACAAAAAATGCACAGTGTTCTTATGTAGCATTAAGACCCATTCGAAAACAAGCAGGATAACATTTGATCGAACCTTGTCCTACTGGCCTGAGAGAAACTTGGAAAACGGCACTAGAGTAGTAAGAAATTGCAGACAGGCCCTGCCACATTGGGTATGGCACAACTTACTGTTTTCTCAGCTGTATTGCCTGCCTACTCAAATCACAAGCAACAGTGAGGCCAAAGAAGATAAGCCCCTTGTCAATAAGCCCTGCTGCTGCTGCTGCTGCTGCTAGGTCGCTTCAGTCGTATCCAACTCTGTGCAACCCCATAGATGGCAGCCCACCAGGCTTTCTGTTCCCTAGGATTCTCCAGGCAAGAACACTGGAGTGGGTTGCTATTTCCTTCTCCAATGCCTGAAAGTGAAAAGTGAAAGTAAAGTCGCTCAGTCAGACTCTTAGCGACCCCATGGACTGCAGCCCACCAGGCTCCTCCACCCACGGGTTTTCCAGGCAAGAGTGGGGTGCCATTACCTAAGCCCAAAGGCAGGGGGATAGATGTTATTTTAGCCTAACTATTGATAGTATTTACACCTCTTATCAAATACAATACTGTTGACTTGTCATTACGTTTGTGTGAAATGATTCAAGTATACAGAAAATTAGAAGCATTTAACCTGACTTCAAGTTAAGTAGTAATAGCAAAGGCAATTCAAACAGTAACATGGCACAACTTTCCCTGTTAGCGGTTTTAAATGCTCATTTAAACAAGGGATGAGTTCACTTGCTTAGATAATTGAAATACAACTTTATTCTGACTCTAAACAAAAAGGAATGGGAATGACAGTAACAAACAAGAGTCCACCTCTCAATATGGTCATGTGACTATAGCCTTACCCAGCACCAAATGGAGTTTTCTAAATTTTTTCCAAGCGTGCAAGGGATAGGCAGATTTAAGAGCACCAAAATCTTGGAGCAACTAAGTCCAACAGCTGCCTGGATCCTTGTCCCATATGTAGCCAGGGAGAGGAGTCTGGAGGGTGCAGGAGGAGCAGGTGTTTGCTTCTGGGCCTCAGAGCCCTCTGCCAGACCTCTCTCGCCTTTAGTTGTAACCTCAAGCGTTACAATAAACTTCCTTGGGGCCAAGGAACCAGAGGGGCAATGCATAGTTCCAACCACTAATTCCTCCAGGTCCTGGGCCATGTCTCCACCATCTGGGAGAAGAGAAACAAGTACCATTGTGTGTGTATGTCAACGGCTGGGAGTAGGATACCTAAGAAAGTCTGTGGAATCGGCTGTCACGCAAAAGATGGCACAGAGAGCAAAGGTATCACAAAAAGTCATAAAGAGCAATCAATAGGATGCTTGGCTAAGAGCCAGCCATTTTTTGTGATAAGGATGCTGAATCCCCTTTTTGCTGTTTGAGCTTTTAATAAAGCCTCGTGCCTTTTTTTCCCTTTGCTCCACATCTGGGCAGCTGATTTAAAAACAAAACAAACAAACAAAAAAACCATGGGAATTCCCTAGAGTTTAGTGGCTCAGTGATAAAGAATCTGCCTGCAGTGTGCAGGAGACACTGGAGACGTGGGTTCAATCCCTGGGTGGGGAAGATCCCCTGGAGGAGAAAATGGCAACCCACTCCAGTATTCTTGCCTGGAAAATCCCACAGACAGAGGAGCCTGGCGGGCTACAGTCCATGGGGTCGCAGTCAAACTGAGTGACTAAGCACTGACTGCCTTTAGCGCTTAAGACTCCATGCTGCCAAAGCGGGGGCACATGTTTGATACCTGGTTGGGGAACTAAGATCCGTGGCACAGCCAAAAGAAAAACAAAAAACCCTGGGTGCTCCCTACTTTGGTGGAAGGTTCCATCTGTGTGTGCTGGCTCTACCTTCTAACCATAGTAACATCCCAAGCCAGTCGTCCTGGCTCTTTTCGGCCATTTTCCAACCAGCTGGAAGGTCTTCGCGGCCGTTACAGACAGCCTCAATTATATAAATAACAAACCTTTTTCATAGGTGTGGAGGAAAACAATACTCTCATTCACTACTGAAAAGACATGTTTTAGGACAGTTTGCCAGTATCAATAGTTTAAAAGAGCATATGTATTGAGTAGGCAATTCTATTTAAAAGTTATCCTTGAGAGAGAATAGATCTAGGATACGACCCCACAGGGTCAAAATTACATGAGTAACTTCTTTAAGTTTAGATAGACCCAAGCTGGTTACCCCTGCTGACAGGCCCATTTTAGGTGTTTGAGATTTGCGTTCAGAAGGAGAGGGATAACTGCTAAGGCAACCAAGACGCTGGGAGGGCAGGGGATTAAGAACACATAAGCCAGAGAATTAGCCTGAGTTAAAATATGGGACATTTCCTCCCTCACCTTCTTTAAATCTTCTACAGAAAAATTCTGAATGCCCACTGCCAGAACTGGGAGATCAATTCTGATGGTTTTTAAAAAAGGAATATTTTCCTCAGAAGCAATGTTAGAAAATATCAGTTTTTATGAGCTTTTGATATATACAAAGTTTAGGTGCACTAAACGTGGGTATTAAGTTCTTAAGCAATTAGCCTGGAAAATTAACACCATACATTAGTACTCTTTATATGGGAAGATGGTTTGTTTTTAAACTTTATTTTGTATTGGGGTACAGTTGATTAACTGTGTTGAGATAGTTTCAGGCAAACAGCGGGAGGACTCAGCCATACACATACATGCATCCATTCTCCTCCAAACTCCCTTCCCATCCAGGCTGCCACATAACGTTGAGCAGAATTCCCTGTGCTATACAGTAGGTCCTTACTGGTTATCCATTTTGAATGTAGCAGTGTATAAACGACCTTCCCAAACTCCCTGACTATCCCTTCCTCCAGGCAACCATAAGCTTATTCTCTAAGTCTGTGAACCTCTGTACTGTAAGCTCATTTGTATCATTTCTTTTCAGATTCCACATATAAAGGGTGTCATGTGATATTTCTCTCTCCCTTTCTTACTT
The DNA here is from genome assembly GCA_006408695.1 of Aepyceros melampus. Lineage (NCBI taxonomy): Eukaryota > Metazoa > Chordata > Mammalia > Artiodactyla > Bovidae > Aepyceros > Aepyceros melampus. Next base: position 535,065 of record SJXQ01012281.1, read on the forward strand.
CACTCAGTATGACATTCTTTAGGTCCACAGATGTTGCTGCAAATGGCATGATTCCATTCTTTTTAATGGCTGAGTAATATTCCATTACATATATGTAACACATCTTCTTTATCCATTCCTCTGTTGAGGGACCTTTAAGTTGTTTCCATGTCTTGGCTATTGTAAACAGTGCTGCAATGAACAGTGGGGTGCATGGATCCTTTCAGATGGTATTTTTCTCTGGATGTATGCCCAGGAGTGGGATTGCAGGGTCATATGGTAGCTTTTAGTTTAAGGAACCTCCACACTGTTCTCCACAGTGGCTGTACCAATTTACATTCCCACCAACAGTGTAGGAGGGTTATGTGAAGATGTTTTTCAGTATGAAACAATCACCTTACAAGCTAATATAAGTGTGACTCAGTTATTATGAGAACAATAAATACTGCCTAGTATCCAGTTCTAGGAGGATCATAGCAGTATATTATGAAAGGCATTCCTGCTACCTTCCTAGTACTTTGCTCTCTGAAACAAGTCATGGGATTATAGAACACCCAGGAGCAAGCAGGCTGATCAAACAAAACAAAACATTTTAAATCCTGCTCAAAATTAACCAATGATTCTCTGAGACAAGTGACTGGACACTTTTTCTCCCCAGAACTCCCCTCCCCTTTAGCACCTACCAAGGAAAAACAAAGACAACAATGTGAAAATAATTAAAAGGATTTAAAAACCATTTACTCTTTACTTTTATTACAATAAATATTTATCCATAATAGAGTTAAAACAATTTTAAATTAAAACCTACTGCATTACTTTTGGGTTTCACAGCAGCAGAAATAAAACATAAATTCAGTTGAGAGTGCAAGGCTTCCAGAATCCAGTGGGGCAAGAAACAGTCAGATCTTGATTATCTGGGCAAGCAATGGGGACCAGGAATACCGATGACACAAAACGAATGGTGAAATACACACCTGTACCCTGTTTCCACATCAAATAACCTAAGACCTCACAACATTCCAGCTAAGGAATTTAAGCAAGTTGTGACATCCCATTTCCCACAAGAGTTAGAGTTTTCCCCCATCAAGCCCAAGAGCACAACTGCTCCTGGCACTGCCTTCTGGCCAGGAATGGGCCCCACCATCATTCAAACCCTAGAAGCCTCAACTCTGGTGGAAGCAACCATCTTCTCACAAGTTTTCTGACTCACACAATCCCTGGTGAAAGGGAAGCGGAAAGTGACATATGTCGAGGCCTTTCTTGGGGACTAAGATGAAAGGCAAGTAGGAAAGACTGGAGATGCAGATAAGGAACAGGCTTCTCAGAGTTACAGGGTACATGCAGATTAAGTCAACATGAGGAAACAGGCTGGTGAGGGCTTATCATCTTACTGATAATCAAGAGTAGACTGCGCGTACATATGGATACATCATACATATATATGCACAAAGAGTATATGTGTACATATTAAATATGTAGGCATACACACACCACACATAACCAGATTAAAAAAATGCTGTGTTATTTGCTATGAACACGGGCAAATCCTAGGTAGACCAATTACAAACATGTTCAATTAAACTACTTGAAAGGGAAAATAACTTGTGTTCCTTTCAACTCTCTCACATATTCCACTTGTAGCAGACACATTCCAGTTACTTAAGTGGCATTGTTTCTAGGCACCCGAGGGGATGGAGATCATCCTTTCTGTTTCAGAATACTACAGAAAGCAAACTGCAATAGGACCAGGCTATACAAATCAATAATTGATTTGGCCATGATTCCCGCCACCTATTCTTAGTCACAGGACATGAAACCTTACTCAGAAAAGTGTCGATTTCTTTTCCTACCATTGGCTACAAATTTAATCTATTCTGTTAGATGGGAGGGGAAAGGGAGAATGCAGGTCAAAAGGAGTTTACACCTCAGCAACTGTTCACTGCCTTCCACTTTACCCAGAGGAAATACTACTTGGAAAAAAAAAAAAAAAACTCTGAAATTTGGAGTTTAATACTGAATTCTGCTTTCTTGGCACATTCCAGAAAAAGCAAGAGATTTCCTGTAGCTGGGTCTTTGTCTCCTGAATAGCTGCTCTAATGGGATAAGTTATTTAACAAAATAACCTACTCAAAAATGTTCATATTGTGGGCAGTCTTAATTAGTACTTACTAAACTAAGTCTGATACAGAATGATACCAGTAATTCAAACAGATTCATAATGCAGCATTCATGGACCTCATAAAATTAAGACAGGCCTCTCCTATAATCTGATTAGTAACATTAAGTACTGAACATGCTTCTAGTCAAGAACTTATTCCGTGTATGTTTCAATAAAAACAAAAATCAATTCCAATTCTGTTATCCATAGGAACTACTTAAGAGAAGACTTTAGCCTAAGAGTCACAAGGCATCCACAGCATTTAGCCACTCCGTGGGTCTCCAAAAGTGTCTCTGGTTACAACATAGCATTAGGTACTCCAGGATGATGATGATCCAATTCATATGCTTTCAAAATAACACTATTCTGACTGAATCTGGTTTTCTAAGAATCATTCTATGAAGAGTAAGACAATGTGAATGGCCTGTAGAAGACCAGACAATACTTCTGTGTCCAAACGGACTCTTCCTAAGACAAGCCCTTTTAAAACATTCTAAAATCAGTCCATGTGCCATTTTCCAATTCTGGGAATCTGGCCTTTCTCTCCAAATGCAATAACCCACTCACTCAGGCCACCTGTGAAAAAGGCTGCAAATGCCAAAACTTCTTATGCTACCCGAAACATTAGTTCATTTAAGATATGTCTGAAAAAAGAGCAAGTCTCTGCTTAAAAACAACTGGCTAGATTACTGTCTCTAGCATATTTGTTAAAAAGGAAAGCATTACTAGCATGCAGCTTTAAAAGGTTGTTTATTGTGGACCACAGAAACAATGGAAATGAATTAGCCAGTAAGTCCAATTCCCATGGCTCCACACAAAGGAAAAAGTAAACACACTGCCACTTTCTCTGGAAAAGCTAGACAACCATGATTTACCATATATCCTAAAGCAACTGTCTGCCAATATGTCAGGTATCTGTACCACTGTCAAATATGAAAGGTAAAATACACAAATCACATGGGTTACATAATAAAGGAAAATCTGAAACTTACTCAAGGTTCCTAAAATGTACAGGACATCATACTTTCAAGTTTCACAGTGATTAATTTAACACCATTTTACTGTTAAAACTGTCACTTAAAAGGTACATGTCAAAGTGCTTCAAATGCAGCATACTAAAAAATCTCCCTGGAAGTTTCTAGTACTGGCAGCTCACTGAAGGCTATTCACCCACAGGGTGTTCAAAAATGGACATGCGGCCTTACAATGACACCTCATGGGACAAGAAAATTCCAATCTGATTTCACAAATTTCCTATAGCGTGCTCCAGCAAGTCCAGAACTGAAGTCAAGATAAAGGCCACTAAACACAGGAATCAGCACAGTCAAAGATGTCTGTATCTCTTTTTGGCTTATTGGGGGACCCAAAGTCAAAAGATCTAGTCCTTCAGATTTACTTTGTTCTCTCTGGCACATTCTCACTCCTTGCCTAGGCAAGAGATCTAAGGCCATCAAGGAAATCTGCATGTGGCAGGGTATAGGGGGCGACAAAGCAAGTGGGGTCTCGTCCCAGGTGGTGGCTGGTTAAAGGGAAACCCAGGGGAAGAAAGAAGAGGAGAGTTACAAACAGGTTTCCTGTTAAAATATTAAGGGGAGAAGTAGTCTTTGATTCAAACACTTTCAAATTACTTTTTCATTCTCCATAGATTACAGAACCAAAGCCTGCTTTGGAAAGCAAAGTGAAAAGTGAAAGTGAGAAACGCTCAGTCGTGTCCGACTTTGTAACCCCATGGACTATGTCCATGGAATTCTTCAGGCCAGAATATTGGAGTGGGTAGCCTTTCCCTTCTCCAGGGGATCTTCCCAACCCAGGGATTGAACCAGGGTCGCCTGCATTGTAGGCAGATTCTTTACCAATTGAGCTATCATGAAAAACAAGATGTGTTCCAAATGCTTTTGGACTGACTAAAACATAAATCAATTCTTTGTAAACTGAACACTTAGGAAACTTTCAAATTCATGTTTAAACTTGAGATTACTGGAGGAAGGATGATTTAAATTGTGACAGTTTTGAACTGTGCACTGCAGTAGCATCACTGGGCACTGAAGTGATCTCTTCTTCCCCTTCAAGTGGACACCATCTATGCTTGCTTTCTCCTTGGCATGTTCCCCCAACGCCCAGGCTCCAGGTCATGATCAGTATTCTTTCAGGAACTATTTAGAACTGGGGCAACCCTAGACATGCACTCCTCTTCCCAAGAGCTCTATATTAAAATAGATAACATGTTGATAACAGTACTGTAACATTCTAGGCCATAATCAGCATCAAATCTTCTTTTTAAAATTTAACCATGATATTATTAAAATGCCAGGGAAGATTATTTTACTTCTCGATTTGGAAGTTATTCACTCTATTACCCTTAAGACTAAAACCCATGAATTACATCTGTTACACATTAAGGGAGGAATGTTAGTTATACTGTGGCAATTTAAAACTGTATGTAGATTACACTAAGACCATGAATGTTATTAAAGGATCATAAAAGGCAGCATGAACATATTCAGATATTTTTTAGATTTTTCTATCCATGCCTCTCCTCAAACATAGAGGAATTTTCTGACAAGCATGAAAGGACATTTTTCATACCATAACTTGAAAAGAAACTTCCTACAGGTCTAGGTAACTTTGGTCAGAAGAAACACAAAGCAAACCTCTAGCCTAGCTAAGGCACTCTGTTCTGAAATGGACAGAAAACATGCATCTATGACCATTTATGCCACTTGCTCCCCAAAAAGCAGCTCAGCATATGCTAGGAGAAAGGCTGGGGTGTGAACACACCCCAAAATATCATGCATAAGCCTGAAATACCTTTTATACTTTGCAAATGTTATGATCATTGGCGATGGTGTCAGTTCACAGAGCTCTTTGTAACAAAGTCCTGCTTCAGTTGCTGTACCATACATGACAAAGAGGGGCTCTCATGATACACTTCAAGACGGCAGACTAAACCAAAAAAAGGAGTCAACAGTACACTAAAGAGTCGCAAGTCCACAGTATTCTGAAACAGCTATTCACTTTTCATCTTTTATCTTCCTGACATCTATCTTTCTTTCATCTCATGAGGCCAATGAAACTGACTACAGCATAATTCTTAACCACCACAGGGAAATAAGTATAGGCACAAAGCAATTTTCAAATAAACCTGATGCAAAAAAAAAAGAGCAGAAACACACTTTGAGGTAAAAGAGACCCAAAATTACAGGACATGACCCTATACCAGAAATAAAGGGTATTCTTTTTTTTTTACTATACTGTACAAAGTGACGAAAGCCTGTGGTCCAAATTTGCCATTTTATAAATATTTTTCAGCTCTTACATAATACAGATGAATCTCATTTTTGTATACAAAGTCAGCAAAACAATAAAATGATTAGCTTAAAATCTTAAAGCAAAGCTTTGTTCCCGGCCCAAATTAACACTTTATCCAGTTCGATTTTACAGATGACACAGAACAAGGTATACAAAAAATAAGTTACTTTTACTTAATTAGTTCATTCTCTGACCTCCATGATGGCAATTTAAGTAAACATGGAATCACTATCCATATTCCCTGTGTTAATTTCCCAATTATTTTCAGTGTTCATTTTTGTCTCAGAAAAAGTCACAGAATATACCTCAACCTTTACAATTTTTTAAAAATTGAGTACAGTTAGCTCCATGATGCTTCATTTCTAATAACTTGATGACAATGATTACAGTTCACAAATTTTAAAAACTGAAATAATAATTACATGGTTATTTTTACAAAGTGGCAGATTAAAATCCAACAAAAGAATACACTATAATTAAATTTAATGATGGGCACATTTATAGATAAATAATGATTATGGTTTTAATTACATTATCAACACAGTGGTGCCTATTTTATCCAAGTGCAATCCGTCCAAAAAAAAGGGTTTAAGATACACTCTTCATTCAAGCACAAACTTCATTCAGTGGAAAATAAAAGAAAATCAGCCAGTAAATTTCACCACCACCAAAATAAAATAAGGAGACAAAATCAGAAAGAAATAGAATATCCACATTCATGAAAAGCTGTGATCATAAAACAATCATATGGAAGTCAAAAGAGATTTTTATGTTTGTCAATAAACCTCAAAAATTATTCCAAGTCATATTAAAGGGTGTAAATACTTAGTAAGGCATACATATCAAAAATTTTCTTCAGGTGAAGTGAACAAGTTGGGGAAGAGAGAAGTTCTCTCTATGTCTTTATCTTGTATGAAATAAAAAAACAGCACTATTTCCTCCACAGAGATAAAAGGAGAAAGGAAGCACAAATTAAATCAGAAATCTAGTTTCACAGCAACGTTCACAGTAGTAATTTCACAGTGAGGTTCATGAGATTCCTAATTCCTAAGAAACTTTTTTTCTTATAAGGAAGTTAATCTGTGTTCCTCACAAATAATTATTCTAAGAATGGGACTATCACATGCATTCATATGATCATAGTTCATAGGCACCAAATCTCAGCAACTTGTAGCTGAGGGGAAAAAATGCCACGTTTAAACACTGAACCATGTCCATGAGTGAGCCATAATTACAATCCATTATTTATTAAGTCTCAATAAACATTTTTCTTTAAAAGAAAATTAAACCACTTATCAAGATCTGTTCCATAACAAAGAGAGCCAGAATACTAGAGAATTTAAATATATATATGTATATATATATACATGTATATATATATAAGCTCTCTTAGCACATGAGGACAAAAGGCATTTCCATGGGAAAGTGAAACCAGTATTTGGCAACTGTATATTGTTCTCTTAATCATTTGGCATTTTTGCTGAAAGTGACTTGCTCTTATCTTTTTCCTATATTAGATTTGGGGTACTGATGGCTTCCACAGCTAAAGACTTACTACTAAGTACCAAATATGAAAACATATTGGGTCCTCTGAATGTTATCAGTGTTCCTAAACAAATATGAGCTTGAAAAATAAAATCCAAGCATCTTTAACTCTGTATGAACCAAAACATGACGGACTCCTAAACTACAAGGAACATTTTGCTGGATTATTACGTTTAACCAAAACAACACATGGTTTTATAAAAAAGTAAGCTGGGAGTTAATAGGTCCAATATTCCACAAGTTCAGATATGTATCATTCCTGCTGTCCAAGTACCACACACACACTGAGTTCCCATGTCTGTTAAGCAGATCAGTTTAGTTCAACGGTGATGGATGAATATTTACAAGCATCTTATTTACAGTACTTCTTTCTGTAGATTACAGGCCAATATTCTTTTCTTCCACTCCTAGTCAATCTGAGTTTGGTTTTCTCAATGAGAAGGGGTAAATGTGAAAATGGTTGCTCAGCTGCTTTACCTATAGAAAATCAGAACATGAGGCAATGACAAATACATACATAATTTCTTTAAAATGCATACAGAATTCACCCTCTGGAAACATTTTACTGGCATGGCAAAAATCATTAGAAATGAAGAGGTCTCCCTGGACTAGGATAGCGGTAGAACTAGCTGGCTAAGTGAGTACTAGAACTATCCTGGGAGAGTTAGGACTTACACATGGGTTTGCCCAACTTTAAAATCTGGTCTTTCCAGAGCCTCCCAGACCACAGAGCCTTACATAAAATCTACTGAAAAATTATAGGGTTAGCTGATTTATACTATCTAGCAGATCAAATATTTACATATATGATTAGAGTCAATGTTCACCTTCTTACAATGCTTCTAGGTAATCATTCCTAACTTCATGTAATAGTATAAAGCTAGATGTATAAATTTTTGATGGTTTAAGCCATGTTAGTTAGGGTATCCCTACTAGAGGGTAGGCAAGAGCAAGGTAATGTGCCAGCTAGCAAGTATTGTTTACTTAATACTTCTTAGTTTCATTCTCATTCTTAATATTTTCATTTCAATAGAAGTAATCAATGTTTTTGTGATGAGTAACAGAATAAAAGCCTAAAAATGTTGATATGAAGCATGTAACACTAAATTTGCATGAACAAAAACCTAAATGACTACGTCTTTGTGTCACAATTCATAGACTTATCATGGTTTTTTTCATCTACTTTGTTTCAACAAATATAGGCTACTTTGGGGAGAAATACTAAGGGAAGAAACATACACAAGGTATAAAAAATTGTTATCAAAACTGACAGGTGTCCTACTTAAAACATATACAGAAGTAAAGGTATTTTGTTTCTCAAATTGATTCACAGCAAGGTTCTTTTCAAAACAAACATATCAAATAGAAGTATTTTTAAAGCCATAAAAATATGAATACCCTCCACATGACCTGACTGCTATGAAATTATCCTCAAAAAAAACAAAGCAAATGAAGGAAAAAACATATTACAGATTGTTCACTCCAACTTTATTTATAATAGTGAAAATCTGCAAAGAATCTAAATGATTAAAACAACAGGGTCATGGTTAAGCAAACTGACATTAAGTAATCTCCTTGACGGAATACTGTATAGCAATTAAAAATCATAGATACAAGACCATGCTAAGATATGTAAAATAATTACAAAAGAATGCTAAAGTGTAAGGAAAAAGGAAATAAACTGCATGGTTCTGACTTTCATTTTATTATACGGATCTTGGTCCATTTGTCCTGAAAGCAGTTTCTTATTTTAGAAGAGAAATTAAGGTTTGCAGAAAACTTCTTAAATCTGCTTTCTTCTATATTTCCCCTCATGAAAATGCACCTGAAGCTAAAGAAGCAAGTTTAGAAATAGATAATCAACAAATGGGATTACTTTGTCCAATATAACTAAAAGCGCCAAAAAATAAATAAAAGCACAAACGAGCTTATAATTCTATTACTGAGGAAATGATTTACCTTTTTTCTCATTTAAAAACAAGAACTAATCCCTCACAATAATTACCCAGCTTCTAAATTAGTTGTAGTTTAAAATACTACAACAATATCTGGAATCATACACCTGGATATTATCCAAAATTTAGAGAATATCCCCAAATTCTTCCAGTTACTCTAATAAGCAAGCTTCTTCTGAAATTTTCTCTCACCTGCATTCCACTGTTTAAGAATCAAATGAACCAATTCTGCCCTAGCTTACTCACCACTCGTACTCCATAGTGGATGTGGGCCAAAGTGAAAGCAGCCGTTAGCGTAAACAGGAGAATGCTCTCAACGTAAGGGGTTACTCCTACAGTCACCACCATGACAATCACAAAAAGAGGAAGCAGCAACCAATTCAAAGTTGGGCACCGGGTACTGCTCATTTGACAAACAATCAGCTGACACTGGAAGTTATTTAAAAGAAAGAAATAATAATTTAATTAAAGCTCTAGTCACTCCAACATTTAAAAAGCACTCAAATAGTTGAGCCAAGATACGTATTAAAACATTACATTATTATCAAGTTCCATAATTCTCAAATGCTCAGGAGTTCGACTGGACTGCTACCCCAGCTTCCAAACCTGCAGACCCTCAGATTGGAAGATAATTCAGTAAGGATGCCATAGAAGGCATTCTCCTACTCGATAACAGACTGGTTAAAATAAATTGCTCCTAATTTAAGATTCTATGATATATATGAAAATAATTTTTTCAGAACAGCACCACAAAACTCAATTTCTTCAAGGTGATGAGGAGATGCTACCACCAATTCAGTCATACTATCATAGAAAACACCTCAAAACTCTTTGGCTCTCTTTACTTCAACACCGTACTCAAATATAGTTTTATTCCTTCAGAGATACTTTTTGTATAATATGTTAATGTTTTTAGATCTTTAGATGAAATCAGTATGACCTGAGATAGTAAACACATGGTATAGACATAGAAACATAAACTTGGGGGCTAAGTCAAAAAATAAAAACTTACTAAGGACCTAGCCTGAGCTAGAGCACAGGCTTCCTGGCAGTCAGGACTAGCAGGGTCTTTTCTCAACCCCTCCTGATCATTCCTCCCTGTCTGCACTCTTCCTGGGCTATAGCAGAGAAAGGGATTTTTTAACATATGCATTATTTATTACAAAGTTTTTATTCTATTTTCTTAATTTAAAAACCAGTTGACTAAAAAATATGTGGAGTATACTTGTGTTTTTTTCTCTGTCAAAACCCCCTTCTAAGCTCTCTAAATTAATCATTTGATCTGCTGCCATTTCAACCACACTATTAATAATATTTAGAGTCTGAAAGGACTTATTTCATGAATTCTTCAGCAGGCAACCAAATCAAAAAATTTAAATGATGCCACAGTTCCAAAATACTACCGCGGTTTCCAAATCCTATTGGTTTTAAACAAAAATAAAATAAAATAACTTTCTGCATGTTCTATCCTTGCAGTTATTAATTATCCTTTCAAATTTCTGACTATAAGATCTTTAAAATCTGCTTATTCTAATACTATATAAGATTTCTCAAACTATCAAATTCTGTTTAATATTTCTTATATGTGTTACGATTTTTAAAAGAAAATCTTACTGTGCTGTTGGCAAAGGCTGTTCCAACCATTAAGTAGAACACTCTAGGGTGTAACTCTAAAATATCTGAAGGTGACAGGAGGATCCATGCTGTAGACAAAATGAATAGCAAACATGGAGAAAAGAAGGGAACCACAGCTTCATAGACTGAATTGTGTTTCAACGTGTTATTTTTATAGCTTCTGGAAAAAAAAATCAAGTAATACAAGAACATTATTACATATAAAACTCAACACTTACTTGTATCTTTATAGTTTTCAAAGTACTTACACACTTACTCTCATATTTATTCACAGTAACCTCACAGGATAGGTAGAACCAACATTATTAATCCCATTTTAGAGGCAGGTTAAGTGAGGATCTAAGAAGTTAAGTTAGTTAAGTGAGGATGTAAGAAGTTAGCTGCTCAGTCGTTTCTGACTCTTGTAACCCCATGGACTATGTAGCCTTCCAGGCTCCTCTGTCCATGGAATTCTCCAGACAAGAACACTGGAGTGGGTTGCCATTTCCTTCTCCAGAGGACCTTCCCAACCCAGGGACTGAACCAGGGTCTCCTGCATTGTGGGTGGAGTCTTTACCATCTGAGCCACCAGGTTAATCCCATTTTAGAGGCAGGTTAATCCATTTTAGGGCTTCCCTCATAGTTCAGTTGGGAAAGAACCCACCAGCAATGCAGGAGATCCCAGTTCGATTCCTGGGTCGGGCAGATCCACCGGAGAAGTGATAGGCTACCCATTCCAGTATTCTTGGGTTTCCCTTGTGGCTCAGCTAGTAAAGAATCTGCCTGCAATGCAGGAGACCTGGGTTCGATCCCTGGGTTAGGAAGATTTCCCTGGAGAAGGGAAAGGCTATCCACTCCAATATTCTGGTCGGGAGAATTCTGTGGACTGTATAGTCCACGGGGTTGCAGAGTCAGACATGACTGAGCGACTTTCACTCAGTCCCATTTTAGAGACAGATTAAGTGAGGATGTGAGAATTTAAATTTACATAATTTGGTACCAAGTGGCAGGGCCAGGACTAGAATGGAAGTCTTCTGATTCCCTAGTCTCATTTATCCACCTAGAAAAGTTTTATTATCTGGTCTGGATCCTATGAGACTACATTCTAATAGGAAAAACTAAAACTAACACAAAACCATACTAGAAGAGTGCCTCAGAGGGCTGCTATGACACACAGCTTAACAGTGAAAGACCTTGAACCGAGACGGGCCCCTGCTTATCTTAGTGGCTCTGGGCACACAGGTGGCAGCACACTCATCACAGCTGCTCATCCAAACTGAGCCCTCAGTCCTCACCCCAGTTCTTCCACTAATTACACAGCCTTGGGCAAGACACTGCCCAATCAGAACCTCAACTTTTAGAAGAATTATCTCAAACTATCTCTAAGGCTTTTAGAGCGTTACATTTTATGACTTCTATGAATGACGGCCAGTGGTCATAAAGAGGGAAAATTCAGAGACAAGATTGTGCAAGACGAATCTGAGCACTGAAAAATGAAGTGGAAAGTACAAGAAAATGTTCCAAGCAGAGGAAACAGGGAGTGGAGGAAAGAGTGGGAGCAAAAGTACTGAGGAACAAAAGAACAAAATACATTCAGGTCACAGAAAGAAACTGAGTGTGCTGAGCCCAGGTGGAAATGTGCATAAATCAGAGAGATGGAACTCCACCAGGGCAAGTCCCCTCCCAACCCCCCTACCCGACTCCTCAGGCACACCCCACTCTTCAGGAAGTCTGATATGGTGCTCTTTAAGAAGAGTCAGCATAGCTCCAGAGTTTGGTCTTCAACTATACAAGTTCAGAAATTTCATTTTATGATCATGCTAACTAAACTTAACCTATAATCAATTTATTAAAACTTATAATCAATTCATAAAAAGAATGTAAATCTATGAATATACCAATAGGAACATACTCCCTCCCAATTCATTCACACACAAAAATGACAAATTAGACTGATGAGCCCGAAACTGTTACTAAAAAACTAGTTCTGAGCTAGGTTGAATTGACTACACAAGCCACTACAGGCAGATGATCCTAATCTCATTCTAGATTCAAAATACAGCTTCATAACCTTTTCAAAATGCCCAAATTTCAAAAGAAAGATCCTAAAATTAACCTAAATAACAATTTCTAAAGATTTTCACATTTGTTGTCCAATTAAAAAATACAATACTTACCTGAAAAAATTTAACAAACTCATTGGAAGAGTCACACACAGTGCACAACCTGAAGGAAAGAACATTTAAATTATTATGAATTAATATTCAAGAGAGATTTTTGAATAACTGAATACATACAAAATATGTAATATTTTTAGATGCAACAATTTTCAAGTTCAGATTTACTTCTGTAATGAAATTAAATACATTTCTGAACAATATTTACAACTGGAAGAGTGGCAGTACAGTTTGGTGATTCATAGCAGACTCACGGAGCCAAAGTAGGTTGAATCTCATTTGTGCCACCAATTGGCTATGGGACTTCAGGCAACTTAATTTTTCAGTGCCTCAGTTTCCTCTTTTATAAAATATAGATAATAGTAGTAACAATTCCATAGGGTTTTGAGAATTAAATGAGTTATTACATGCAAAGACTCCTGGAACAGTACCTGATTTATAGTAAATTGCATGGTTTTTATTGGAAACATGTATTTTTTTATTGGAAGAGGGAACCATTAATATTAACAGATCCTGCTGCTTCCTTTACACTTCTTTTTACCTCCCTAGTGTTCTTAATTTCTCCCCCTACTCTATACACTAATTCTTTCTCCTCAAAGCTAAAAAGAAAGACAGCCTTCCGAAGAAACGTTACCATTGTTCCTGCTGTTCTCACTATCTAGTATCTTACTCTGCTATCTCCTACAACCCAAGAAACTTGTCTTCAACTTCTCAGCTGTTGCTGCTGCTGCTAAGTCGCTTCAGTCATATCCGACTCTGTGTGATCCCAAAGACAGCAGCCCACCAGGCTCATCCGTCCCTGGGTTCTCCAGGCAAGAACACTGGAGTGGGTTGCCATTCCCTTCTCCAATGCATGAAAGTGAAAAGTGAAAGTGAAGTCACTCAGTCCTGCCCGACTCTTAGTGACCCCACGGACTGCAGCCTACCAGGCTCCTCCGTCCATGGGATTTTCCAGGCAAGAGTACTGGAGTGGGGTGCCATTGTCTTCTCCACAACTCCTCAGCACTCAATGTAATTCTGCCTCCCTTCTGCAGAAACTGCATTCTTGAAATTTATCAAGCTCTCCTACTCAGTTCAGTTCAGTCACTCAGTCATGTCCAACTCTGCAACCCCATGGACTGCAGCCACCAGGCTTCCCTGTCCATCACCAATTCCTGGAGCTTGCTCAAACTCATGTCCATTGAGTCAGTGATGCCATCCAACCATCTCATCCTCTGTTGCACCCCTTATCCTCCTGCCCCCAATTTTTCCCACCATTGGGGACTTTTCCAATGAGTCAGTTCTTCACACCAGGTGGCCAAAGTGTTAGAGCTTCTTCAGCTTTAGCATCAGTCCTTCCAATGAATATTCAGGACTGATTTCCTTTAGGATTTACTGGTTTGATCTCCTTATAGTCCAGGAGACTCTCAGTATCCTTTCTTCATTCCTGACTTCTAAGTAAGATGACTCTGCTGACTACCCACTAACTGCAATTCCCTCCTCTCTTGGTCTTGGTGACCCCATTTGCCCAATGTTCCTGTCAGCCATCCAACCATTCAATGATGTCCTTTAGTGGCAATCTGCCTCCTGCATATTCCTAACTAACTGACTAAAGCTGCATCTACTCTCCCTCAGAGAATCTTCTCTTACAGCTTTAACCATAAGCTCCCTGCAGTTGACCCCAAAATCTTAATACTTTTGGGCAAATCAGACAATCTCTCTGAGCTTCAGAGAAAACAACTGTTCCATGAGGATGGGCTAAATGATTTTCTAGGGACCCCTGAATCTTAAATTCTCTGATTCTGTGATCTGTAGTGATGTAAAGTCCTAATCTTTCTCTGTTTCAAACTCTAAACCAATACATATGGCAACTTTTGCACATTTCATTTGGATATTTCCTTGTCACTCAACCTATTAGCCCATTCTGGACTCCCAGTGACTAAACTTCGCTTGGGGGTGGGGAGGTGTGTTGTCAATGCAGCTATGACATCAAGGAGAAGAGGAGAACATTCCTTCAAATAATTCCTACACAACTTACTAAAAACACATGAGTTCAGTTCAGTTCAGTTCAGTCGCTCAGTCGTGTCCAACTCTTTGTGACTCCATGAATCACAGTACGCCAGGCCTCCCTGTCCATCACCAACTCCCGGAGTTCACTCAGACTCACGTCCATTGAGTCCATGATGCCATCCAGCCATCTCATCCTCGGTCGTCCCTTTCTCCTGCCCCCAATCCCTCCCAGCATCAGGGTCTTTTCCAATGAGTCAANTGAATGCAGAGTTCCAAAGAATAGCAAGAAGAGATAAGAAAGCCTTCTTCAGCAATCAATGCAAAGCAATAGAGGAAAAACACATGAAAAAAACTATAATTCACCGATCAGAAATCTCACCTCAAAAGAGGAATTACTCTGCTACTTCCAAGCCCAACTGGAACAATGTTGCCAGATTATAAAATCTTAGAGGGAATGGAAGGAGAAGAGAAGATGTCTTCAATGTCCTCAGAAACTTTCAGTTGCCGGGAGCCAGCGAGAGGAATCCCACTCGTGACAGGGTCACGAGGCGGAGACTCAGATGGCAAGGCAATGTGGTCTCTGGGTTTCCCCCTGGTATTTCCTCAGCATGTACCCCAAAAATAAGAATCTGCCTGCTTTTCTACTCTTCTGACAGTCTCTGGAAAAAGCCGACGCAGGGCTTTAGTTTTCTGCATTTGAAAGGAGTGTTTCAGCTCAACCCCCCCTTTGATAACGCTCTAACTTAAATGCTCTAACCTGCCTAACAAGGCTCCCCTAGNTAAAAAAAGCTTTCAAGTGCCCCTGAATTTATAACTACTTAGACACCAATATTCATTTTGCCTATGAGAAATTCCACAGAATGCAGATATAACCAGCATAAGGAAAATAAGAGCTTCCCGCTTCCTCCCTTCTTTGTCTGCAGATTGAAAACTTGCAATTTTTTAAGAAGTCTGTTGCCACTACCATAAAAAAAGAATGCATGCATAGGAATGAAAATGAAGATAAATTTACTCTTCTTTCCCACTCAAGAATTAATTCCAGGCAAACCACATGGCAGGGTAGGAGTGAAGAATGAAAAAGAACAGGGAAATGCTGCTTCTTTGGGAGGGGGCCCAATAAGACCACCTGTTGTCCTTTACCACATATGAGAATAATGCCAGAGACTCAGTACTAAGCACCAGCAAAAATCACTCTGTGAGTTCTTCTCTGCAATTGGGGGAGCAAGTGATGATTCCAGTACCTCTTTCAACCTCAAGTGGTTTTATCTCACTATATAGACGTGAGTTACTGTGAAGCATGGCTCCATTATTTTATTTTAAATGCTATAAAATATCTGATCATTTAGGCAACAGGATAGAGTTATAAGATCTTTATTACTGAATTACTTTTATAGCTAGCAACACAGACAACTGAAAAGGTGAAAATATAGGTCTATTATTCAGCCCACTGCCAGTCTTGATTGCAATAATCAATTTTGAAACTTAAGTTTAAACTTTAGAATTTAAAGAACTCTACCTACTGAAATAAATGTTCAAATAAAATTCATGACCTATGCTAGAATAGATTTACATACAATACCACTTGTAAGGTGCTTTACAATCACTTTTTATCAGTGCCTCTTAATAAAAGTTCTATATAATAGGTCAGTAATGTGTTCATAATTTTGCAAGTGTAGATGATAAGGGACCTGCCTAGGGTTAGAGTGAACTCTGGTAGCAACTTATAGATCTGGGTTTTCAGGCCCTGACATTCTTTTCTCCCATACCAGCCCACACTGCCTCACTCTGCTGTAAATTATTGATTGAAACCACTCTGCTACCTTAAAGAGCAAGCAGAGTGTTATAAAACTTTATGGATTTACTGATTCTGACCTAGTTTATATTAATAATGCCTTATTTTTTATAACATTTTATCATGTCCAAAGCCATTTTATATAATTTGCTTATTTGAGCCTGACACCCACACAAGACAGGGACCAGAATCCCTGGTGAGAAGTTCTGCCCAAGATAACTAGTGGCAGAGGTAAGACAAAAATCTGTTTTGTTTTCATAATTCACTCTCACCATCTCACCATTGCTGGTTTACTCCAAAAACACAGTATGTTGAGTTTATATATATATATAAATTGTTTATATATATATATGTATAAATTGTTTATATATATATATAAATGTTGAGTTTATATATATATATAAATATATATATAAATATAATCCAATGTCATGTCTAAAGGAAAATAGTGTTACTATTTCAAATGTATTACATTGCTTACCAATTGGGTGTGCTTGTTGCTAAAATAAACTATAGTAATGCCCACCTCATAACACTGTCAGGTGTACCAACATGTTCATGTGTGACAGGTAATGTGTTGGTACCATCATGGTAATGTGTGACAGAGGGTTCCTCTGTTGGGTAGAACAGTACCCAACACACAGTAAAATCTCCATAAATTGAAGCAATAATCACAAAAGATAAGAGATTCATTTGATGTGGAAGAAGTATCAAGTTCTACTACATTTAGAAAAGCTAAATAACACGGGGCATTCACATTTGTGTTGAGTTTGATTCCCAAATCAGATCCTGATGACATGACAAGCATATATGATTAATCATGTCTGACTTTGTGTGACTCCATGGACTATAGCCTGCCGGGCTCCTCTGTCCATTGGATCTTCCAGGCAAGAATACTGAACTGGGTTGCCATTTCCTTCTCCAGAGGATCTTCCTGATCCAGGGATCAAACCTTTGTCTCTTGCATCTCCTGCAATGGCAGGTGGCCACCTGGGAAGCCCAAACCAGACCCTATCATCCTATAATTTGGATTGTTATTTAACACATCCTTGTATTCAGTTTCCTCATCTGTGAAATGAGAATAACTATTTCATATGGTTAATATGAGACTAACATTGAACTAGATGATATATATAAAGCAAATGCACCATGCATGCTGTACAGTACTTATTAAATACACTGCTTTTCTTGTTCTTGTGAATTATGGGGAAAGACACTTTGACAGACATCCTGGGTGAATCAGAAATCAGACACTGCATCTGCCAGCAACTTTATTTATGACTTCCAAGCCTTCAGAAATGTGAGAAATAAATATCCTATTATTTATAAGCCACCTAGACTATGGTATTTTGTTATAGCAGCCCAAATAGACTATTTGGAAGTTCTCTTCAGAAATGCATATATGTTGAAATTATAATGTTTTCAAGATGAATCAATTATTTTGTTCTTGTAAAATATCCCTCTCTGTTTCTAGTAACATTTTTTGTTAATTTTTTTCTGATACTATCATAAGCATTTTAAAGGAAATCAACCCTAAATATTCATTGGAAGGATTGATGCTGAAGCTCCAATACTCTGGCCACCTGATGTGAAGAACCACCTCATTGGAAAAGACCATGATGCTGGGCAAGATTGAAGGCAGGAGGAGAAGGAGGTGGCAGAGGATGAGATGTTTAGATTCTATGGTATTTTGTTATAGCAGCCCAAATAGACTATTTGGAAGTTCTCTTCAGAAATGCATATATGTTGAAATTATAATGTTTTCAAGATGAATCAATTATTTTGTTCTTGTAAAATATCCCTCTCTGTTTCTAGTAACATTTTTTGTTAATTTTTTTCTGATACTATCATAAGCATTTTAAAGGAAATCAACCCTAAATATTCATTGGAAGGATTGATGCTGAAGCTCCAATACTCTGGCCACCTGATGTGAAGAACCACCTCATTGGAAAAGACCATGATGCTGGGCAAGATTGAAGGCAGGAGGAGAAGGAGGTGGCAGAGGATGAGATGTTTAGATAGTATCACCAACTCAGTGGACAAGAATATGAGCAAATTCCCAGAGGCAACAGAGGGCAGAGGAGCTTATTGTGTTGCGGTCCATGGGGTCACAAAGAATCAGACACAACTTAGCCACTGAACAACAACAACAAACTTTTGTGGCTGCTTGCATGGTATATTTTTTTGCATTCTTTTATTCTCATCCTATTTGTGTGTTTGAATCTAGAATTTGTCTCTTCTAGACAGAATTATAGTTGGATCTTGATTTTTTAATCAATGTTAGTGTTTTTTAATCAGATTGTTTAATCCACTTACAGTTAATATTATTTAATGTTAATATATACCACTACCATTTTCCTTTTATTTCTATATATCAGATTATAAAAAGACATCAAAATGTTCCTCTGATCCTCTTTTATGGTTTCGTTGGCACCTTTAGAGACTCAAGGAGACGCCGGTGGCCCCACATAGATGGTGCAAATCTCTTGTCCTGAGATTTTATTGGCATTCCCCGTAAACCAAGTTAATTCAGCCTCTTTTTTCCACTAATTTTCCTACTACATTATTCTATCCTAATCTAAACCTATATCTAAATAAATAATTCTGTCCAAAGTCGCCTACGCCATCCCCGCTTCGAATTTCCCTGGATCCACCGGGGCTGGACCCCGGCAAGTGGTGCCCGGAACAGGCTATTTGAAGGTGGGTCTCTCTCAGTGTGTAGTTTTCAGGACGGACAGGACCCCACTCAGGGTGTCACAGACCCCCCTGCATAAATAGGTAGGGAAAGAGGGGTGGGAAGTTTTGGGTTGAAAAGAAACCCGGTTGAGGGGTTGAAAAGAAACCCATCTTTACGGTTGAAACAAACCTTTTCTAAGGGTTGAGACACACCTGCTTTCTAGGGTTGAAAAGAAACCCTTTTCACAAAGTTGAAACAAAACCTCCTTTACAAAACTTAAATCTTTCTCTATACAAATCTCTGACACGGGTAACAATGAGTTAGAAGAATGACAACTCTTTATAGAAGTAATTTTGTAACTGTTAGACAAAACAAAAATTAAAGTTAAAAAGCCTAGTGTTACAAGAACAATGTCCTTGGTTTCCAGAAATAGATACTCTTAATTTAAATACTTGGGTGAAGGTATGAAAACAGCTAAAAACTTATTATGCTTTTGCTCTGTGGAATGATTAAAAATGTTGTGGACCCTGGCATTCAGTAGCTTATTTCATGTTAAGCTGGGGAGCACTGGTAGGGCGCAAGGCTAAATGTATTAACCCTGAATCACTTGTAGCTTTCAAGCACTTAACTAAGTAAATCTTAAGCACGGTAAGCATGTAGAATGCCTGAGCTCTGTATAGGTTGCCAAAGAAAAACACTGTATTTACTATTTCTTCTCTAAATAGTAAATAGCATTATATGAACCAAGAACTTTCACATGTCCAAGCTGGCTTTAGAAAAGGAAAAGGAACCAGAGATCATATTGTCAACATTTGCTGGAATCAAGACAGATGGGAGAAACATCAACAACCTCACATATGCAGATGATACCACTCTAATGGCAGAAAGCAAAGATGAACTAAAGAGCCTCTTGATGAGGGTGAAGGAGGAGAGTGAAAGAGCTGGCTTAAAACTAAATATTAAAAAAAAACTAAGATCATGGCATCCAGCCCCATTACTACATGGCAAATAGAAGGGGAAAGGTAGAAATAGTGACAGATTTCCTCTTCTTGGGCTCTAAAATCACAGCTGATGGTGACTGCAGCCATGAAATTAGAAGATGACTGCTTCCTGGCAGGAAAGCAATGACAAACCCAGACCATGTGTTGAAAAGCAGAGACATTACCCTGCCGACAAAGGTCCACATAGTCAAGGCTATAGTCTTCCCAGTGGTCATGTTCAGGTGTGAGAGCTGGACTGTAAAGAAGACAGAATGCCAAAGAGTTGATGCCTTCAAACTGTGGTGCTGGAGAAGCCTCCCAAAAGTCACTTAGAGAGCAAGGAAATCAAATAAGTCAATCTTAAGGGAAATCAACCCTGAATACTTGTTGGAAGGACTGATGTTGAAGCTGAAGCTCCAGTATTCTGATCATCTGATGAGAAGAGCCAACTTATTGGAAATGTCCTTGATGCTGGAAAAGATTAAGGGCAGAAGGAGAAGAGGGTATCAGAGGATGGAATGGCTGGATGGCATCACCGATGCAATGGACAAGAACTTTGGGAGATGGTGAGGGACAGAGAGGCCTGGCGTGCTGCAGTCCATGTGGTTGCAAAGAAACACAACTGGGTGACTAAACAACAACTTCAGTAGTACTTGATGTACTTTCTGTAAAGAGATGTAATTGTTAAATATTTATCTAGTAAACTCTATATATGAGAATGGTAGAACTCACACATATGCAGACCTGCTTTTCTTATTACCATAGGAAGGTCTAGACTTCATAATATAGGAAGCACTGGCTATCTAAAAGTTAGAATTCATAAAAAAGGACTGAGTAGGATGAGATGAACACCAAGGATAGCATGATCACAACAAATATTCTGGTTCTTCATTAATAGTTCCTCATTTCTAGGCTTTTTTATTTAATAAAAATTTCAATAAAAAACACCAAGATGAAAAATGCTTTAAGTAAAAAAAGACATAACAACAAATAAGAGGGAAAATGTCATTTATATCAAAACAAAAGATTACTATACCTAATAAAGTGCTTCTAAAAATAAAGGAAGTCATTAACAATCTTATAGCAAAAATTGACTAGAAAAAGATATAAATGACTCTCAAACACTAGGAAAGTTCATCCATAATAAGAGAAATGCAAATTAAAACCAGACAGATATATCATTTCTTATCCCAAACTGGCAAAAATCCAAAAGTGTGACAACATACTACATTGGGAAAACTAAATAACAGGTACTTTCATTTATGGCTGGTGGGAATTCAGTATCAGACAAGCCATATGGAAGGGAACAGAGCGTTTAGTGAAACTGCACACCTCTGCCCTTTACTAACAAGTCTACTTCTAGAGATCCCTTCCAAAATACCCTGGCAAAAATATGAAAAAGACATTTACATGGACAAGATGATTTACTTCAGCAATTTGTATATCAGGAAAAAACTGGAAATAACCCAAATGTCCATCAGTAGAAGGCTGTTTGAATAAACAATTGCACAATCACACAACAAAGTACCAGGCATTTGTAAGAACAACTGAGGAAGATGGCTATCCATCACTATGCAGTGATCTCTATGATACACTATCATGTGAAGGGAAAACAAGAGCACAGGTAGTAAAATATGTATAGCAGGCTACCATTTATCCACAAAAGAGAGTGATAAAACCACACACGCACACTTACTACAATAACAAAAAAAAAGCAAAAAAGATTAAGTAAAAAATTAAAAACTAAGAACATGACAGAGACTAGACTTCTTTGAATATACCTTGCTTTCTGTATAGATCTGACTTTGTAATTATGTGCAAGGAAAAAGTAATCCCTAAAAATCAAAAGTAAAATGAAACGAACTTAAATGTACATATCCACAGAATAGGAATTTTAGACTATAATAACCCAACTGGGCATCTCCAGTGGAATAAACCATGAGGACAAATGGAACTACAAAACAATCAAGACCTTCAATGATTTTCGGTAATGGTATCGTTGCTGATTTGGGTACTACATTCTAAGACTGTTATTGTTTTATGGAATAAAGCAAATGAATTTTTTGTGTCACTGAAAGCAAAGACTTTTGTAAGAGTTTAAAAGAAAAACAAATATAAAATCAACAAAGTTAAGTAAGAAATCTGTATTATCAAAGTTGATTTGTATTTATTAGTATGAATTTTATGAGGTAGTTTATCAAAAACAAACTTTATTCCCCCACCTATCCACTGAAACAATGGATTCCTAAGCAATGATTATCAGTATCTGTTAGTACCATTAGCTGAAGAGCTGAGGCAGAACTTTGGAACAGAAGTACAAAACCTCAACCCTCTGGTCACCATTGATACCATAAAAAGAGAGACAATTAGATACTATGTGCCTTCTAGTGATACAATAGGTAGTACCCTTACCTAATAAGTATCGTTGCCAAAAATGTATATACAAAGAGAATTGTAGCCTATTAAAGTATCTACTTAACATTCCAAAACTTACATATCAAAGATACCATTTTATCTCTAAATTAACATTTAAATGTAAAATGCAGCAAACCTGCCATAGGACAAGCTGCATAAATCAAAATATTCACTCATGGTAGCAGATGCAAAATAGCTAGCCTTTTCAAGGTAAAGAAATCACAGTTATACAGCCACCCAAAAATGAACATTTGGTAGATTACAGCAGGGTTCCTAAAATATCTGCAGTCCAGAGCGACAGAAATCCCTAAATTGCGCCTCTTCTCAAAGCCAGTGCCTAATGCACCATCTTCTCGGCTGTTTCTAAGCCTTCAATCCCCCACTTTGCAACCAAGGTTCACTGAAAGAGGGGGGAGGATTCCTTTTTAGATAAGAGAACAGAGGAACAGCCAGTAAGTGTTTTTGTTGTTTTAACCCTACAAGTTCTCAGTGTCACTCCTGGTGCCCCAAATAACAACCCAGATTCCTCTTCCTCTTTGCCTCTTTCCATAAAAATTTTCTCCCTGACTCAATCATCCCGTAGATATACACTCTGTCTAAAATCCAAAAGGAAGTATTACCATGATCAAAATCTTTACTGAGCATTCAGAGGCTTAAGAAAGAAAGGATTTGAGAGGAAAAGAAGCTAAATTTTTGGAGTGGATGTATTATAAACACTGTGCTTTGTCATTCTATTTCCTCAAACTAATAATCTTTGATTTCAAGATAT
Organism: Aepyceros melampus; assembly: GCA_006408695.1. Classification (NCBI taxonomy): domain Eukaryota; kingdom Metazoa; phylum Chordata; class Mammalia; order Artiodactyla; family Bovidae; genus Aepyceros; species Aepyceros melampus. The sequence continues at coordinate 558,424 of SJXQ01012281.1, forward strand.
GTAGTGGAAATCAATACTGAATATCCACCTAAATGCAGATCCTCCAAGATGATCTAAATTAATTTGGACAGTTGTTTTACAAGGTTTGTGTGATATATTTTGGTATTTCCTTCTGATTAAATGCAGCTTGGTGCTAAACAAAAGCAAAACAAAGAAACCTTATTTTCCTTAATGATTTGGTTGAAACCCTATAGGTTGTAGGGTTGTTCTGCTTGCTGGAGGGGAAACAGTATTGTTGCTTGTTACAACCAAACACTGGCTCTGTTAACACAGTGATGTTAAAACAAGCTTCAACATGGAGCTTCTTACCAATGATCATTGCAGTGAATAGGTCTCTATATAAGAAATTAAACAGGAAAGGTTCATACCAGGCCTCAACTCCCACAACCGCAGTCACTATGTAGACAAAAGAAATAGTCTGGAAGGAAAATGCAGACAAAAGCATACAGAGCATTAACAGCTGGAAAGATCAGGCAATCAAAAACGCTTTATGCAGCATAAGTTTAGGAAACAGTTTCAGTAACAGCAAAACATATGCTTAAATTTGATACTGTGGCAGTCTTCTCGCCTTTAAAGTTGGTTGTTTAAAAAAAATAATAAATAAAAATAAATAAATAAAGTTGGTTGTTTTTTCTTTAATAACTAACTTCTAGACGATGCAAGTGGCTAGCCTCCTAAGGCACCTCATAAATTGGTTTAGCCACAGGATGATCCAATCTGCCCACCCAATCACCCTCTTCAAACACACTCCAATTTCTGATTCTTTACTGGAGCCTCAGATGCAAACAGGCAAAATGGCGACACAAAAAGCTGGGATTCTAAGGCAGGGAGAGTTAATAGCAAGCCTTGGTAGTAAGAGAAAACTCTTTACTCACTAAAAAGCTGGTCATGAAGACAAAAAGCCAACAATTATATGTGCATAACTTTCTTCATAAAATCAACAGTTTAAATGAAGGTTTGTTAAGAAACTGTTCATTTTTTAGTGTAATAATGGCACTGTTTATATTTTTTAAAAAGAAATCTTACTACTTAGAGATATACAGTAGCCTATTTATCACATGTCAAGATCTTCCTTTAAAATAATTGGGAAGTGGTAAGGTAAGGAAGAATATATATGAAACAAGACTGGTTATGTGTTAACTGCTGAAGCTAAGCAACAGGTACACAAGGGTTTCATATACATATACTTTTATACATATTTGAAATTTTTCCATAAATAAGTAAAAAAAATATATATAAAATAAAAAGGGAAAAAATTTTAAAGCACCCATCAGCTTTAACCAAAAAAGCATAAGGTCAATAAAGAAGGAATGACAAACTCTCTCCAAAATTTACGGCAATGTTGAAAATTTAAGAACACATACTTACCACCTGGCTAATGTCATATCCCCATGGCAGGAAAAGAATCCCTGTGTTATACTTTTCCCAATGAGATAGGATGAAAGAAAACAAAACTACCCATAGCAGGAGATAAAGAACAAAAACACTGACACCAGATGATCCTCGTCCAAAAATGGAATACACGGTGACAACAAAGTAAACACATGACCAACTATCCAGGCCATGGTCAAAAAGCTCCCCAGCGGGGTGCTGGAATTGGTTCTGCGGGCTTGCTTTCCGTCCACACCATCTGCGACCGAAACACATTACACGGGGAAAGGTCAACGTCTGCACCAGAATGGAGAAAGTCGTCTTTAATAAAATGGAAAGAAATGCAACAAAACATATCAGTGTATCATAGAAATGTTAATTAAGTAAAGTATAAATATCAGACAGTACTATAAAAATCCAACCTTTAATTCCTACAATACAAAGATTTCAGAAATAAAATCTGTAATCTCTCAAAGTTTAATCCAAAAGTCAAAATGTTAAGTCACACTGAATGGTATCTATTTTCCATCTGAAGAAGCATTCTACTCTGAACTCTTGAGCACTGAACTCTGAATTCCTCCAAATCTGCCTAGTAACTGAGTTGTTCCACTAGCCGCAAATTCTTAACCCTCCAGAGAATACTCAATAGCTGTTTATTATAATTTATACTCCTTGCTCTAGGATCCAAAAACACTCAAGTACTTCAGTCATGACACCTGTTTCATCCTGTTACATATCACAGTCACTTCTTTACAGATGGACTACTTCCATAATTTTAAGTGTTTTCAGAAAAGGCTTTGCACATGGTATTGAGTAATTATAAGAATTAAATTTACTGAAACTGTACAACACACTATGGGGGGGTGGCGCTGCACTGCACAGCTTGTGGGGTTTTAGTTCCCCAACCAGGAATCGAACACCAGCCCTCAGCAGTGAAAGTGAGGAGTCCTAAACCCTGGGCTGCCCGGGAATTTCCACAATGTAGTATTCCTATAGTATGGTGGCTCAGTGGTAAAGAATCTACCTGCCAATGCAGAAGACACAGGTTTGGTCCCTGGATCAGGAAGATCCCCTGGAGTAGGAAACAGCTACCCACTCCAGTATTCTTACCTGGAAAAATTCCATGGACAGAGAAGCCTGGTGAGATACAGTTCATGGAGTTGCAAAAAAGTCGGACATGACTTAGTGACTAAACAACAACTATTCTTGATGCTGTGAAGATTATAAAAACTCAGAATAAACTAAGGTTGTACCCTCAAAGAGTTTAAAGTTGAGAAAGGAGGCAAAACATGACAGATATGCTGATATGACGACTCACAACCCACAGAAGAGTACAGGAAAGTGACAAGTTCTCTTCAGGCTAAGACAAACTAAACTGGCTTTCCAGACAAGATGAAATCTGAGTGGGGACATAAAGAATGAGTTGCATTTCAGTAGATAAGAGATAAAGAAGTGTGTCATTTCAAGAGGAGGGAGTGTTATCAGCAAAAACACTAAGATGGAAAAGCACATGTGTGTGCCGAGAATGCCAAAGTAGTTTAATTCAACCAGAAGCTATACATGAAGAGTGCAATATCAAGAGGCTAGAAGGGAGACTAGAGCCCATTTAAAAGGATCAGGGAGTCTGCGGAGCTACTAAAATTATCTGAGTAGAGTAAGAAGAGCGAGAGCCATGCCGTGTTTCATGAAGACAGACCTGACACCAGCATGAAGGGCAGGATGGGCTGAAATGGAATGTGGCGGGAATGAAAACCTGCAGGCAAGCGAGATATTAAGAAAGTAAAAACGACAATGCAGTAAAAGAAAGCTGAGACAGAAGGACAAGAAGATCTGGGTAACTAAGAAAGTGGTAGTGTTACCAGAAAGAACGTCTGAAGAAGGAGCAAGACTGATAGAAAAGATGCTGAGTGCAATTTTATATGCTGAGATTGAAGTGCTGATAGGATATCTACACAGTAATGTCAAGCAACTCAACCTAAGGGTAATTACTAGCAACTTAGAAGATAAATAAAGGCTAGATACTAACATGTGAGTCAGCTCAATAGTGTTAACAATCAGGATTACCAGGGAATAAGAGAAAGCATGTTGGAACACCTTCATTTAGAGGCAGAAACACAGAAGCCTGGGGGTGTGGGGGAAAGAACAACAGAGGAAGAGAAAGGGATAAAGGAAGAGGGGAATAGGGAGAGAGAACATACAACCCAGCCAAAAAGGAAGGCAAGAGACTGAATTATAAAAATTCTCCCTCCAAAAAACAGCTTTGTTAATTAAATACATCAGAATTAGACTAATTGTGGGGACTTTCCCGGTGGTCCAGTGGCTAAGACTCCACACTCCCAACACAGGCAGCCCAGGTTCATTCCCAGGAACTAGATCCCACATGCCGCAACTAAGGATCTGCAGGCCTCAAGAAAGATCAAAGGTCCTGCATGCCACAGCTAAGACCCAAATTTACATGCGGCAGCCAAATAAATAAATAAATACTCAAAATTAAAAGAAGTAAAGAATTAGACTAATTGCAAAGATTCAGAGTCAAGGAATTTAAAATTCCTTATCATTACTGTGTTTATCTAGCTCACCACAGTATTATCCCCAGTGACTAGCTCAGACTGTGGCATAGAGGGCCTTTAAAAATATTGTTGAGGGCCTATATGAAAGGATGAATGTCAGACTCCTGCCTGCACACTGATCTCTCTGCTATATAGGATTAGGCGCTTTTTTGCCCCCGAGTAGCTAAAATATTTCCTAAAAATCTTTTCTCATTATTTGCTGCCTTAATTTCCTATTCTCAGTGCCATTTCTGTGCAGTTACCACAAGCATTGAACTATGTAATGATTAGGTTTTCTATGTCTTCTCATTGAACCCATTCTGGCTCTATACATCTGGGGTCTAGATATGTCTCGTAATGTGTTTTCATAAGAAAGGCAATTCAGCTCACATCCCATGTATTATGAAAAACCCATGAGCAAAATCTGGAGCAGTGCCCTGTGACCCAACACATTAATATTTCTGCAGCAAAACATAAGAATAGCCTCATTGGTGGAATAAATGAAGATGAAGTGTGGAGTCCTACCCACTGGACAGCCTGAGAATTCCCTACAGCAAAATTCAAAAACCAGCTTATCTTTAATAACGAATGCACAAAGTGTTTTAAAAAGAAAAAACTAGGCTTCTGTCTAATTCTTGATTTCATTCTCTTCCTTCCCCACTCTTAACAGCTCTGGCCACTCACCACACCAGGATTTAATCCCTGTACCAAATTATCCTGGTGTTCGAATACAAGTCATCTTTATCTGAAGAGACCTAAGCAACTTCAAGTCAGGGTCTGCTACTTCACATTCATTTAAAAACCATATACTGAGTGCCTCCCATGTAGCAGGTACTGTTCCTAACACTGGGTACCCAATGAACTAAATAAAGCACTCACCCTCAAGGAACTTATATTATACACACACACACACACACACACACACAATGGGGGAGGGGGTACACCACACAGCTTGAATCTTAGTTCCCCAACCAGGAATGGAACTCCCACCCTGTGAAAAGCGCAGAGTCCTAACCACTGGACCACCAGGTAATTCCCAAGGAACTTACATTTTAGAGTAGACTGACAACATACAAATGGGTCATACGGTTTTAAGCGCAACGGAGAAAAATAAAGCAGGGAAGGAGACCTGAAGAATGCAGGACAAGCTGCGCAGATGATCCCAACGCAACACACTCTTGGCAGACTAGATGCTATGGCCTGGCCCAGTGGACTTCCCTGACCTCTGTTTCCACCAAACAAAAACTGATCACTTTGTGTTTGTTCCCCTGCTATACTCTATTATAGCACCTTTCTCAGTATTCTGCAACTATTTGACATGTCAGTATTGCTTCCCAAACTCATGGCAAAAATGATGTCTTATTCCAGAGTTGGGAAATATTTTTTGTAAAGGGCCAAAGAGTATATAGTTTAGACACTGTGGGCCAAATGGTCTCTGTTGCAACTACTCAACTATGCCTCTGCCGTAGGAAAGCAGCCACAGATGTGCAGAGGAATGAGCAGTAATCCACCACTTACAGAAATAGACAATGGGCCAGATTTGGCCCACACGTGGCAGTCTGCCAACGCCTATCCTATTCTCCAAATTCCTAGCAAATGACAATATTCTTCACAGAGAAACTCAAGAACATATTTATTTATCAAGTTAAACAGAACATTAATAAGCCCTAGTTAAAATGAATTAAGCATAGGAGAAAATGTTAACTTACTGGGTAGCTACCCTTGCTGACAGTTTTGCCAGCCATTGCTAAAATGAATATTTGCCAATTTCTTACCTAGAGTGTAGGCCATGAAGTTGAGGATGCCCACTACAATCCAGACCCAGTCGGGTACATGCTTGTGACCTGATGCTGAAAGGAAAGCAACTCCAGTTTTATTGCAGTCTAAGTACAATTGTTGGAACCATAGCCTATACTGTCAAAAGAGAAATGCTTCTCTTTATTAAATAGAAGCTGAAATGCTTTATAGTATATCTTAAATGCATAACTAGGTAAATATTAGAATATATCAGCAAACTCCAACAAAACCCAAGAACTAACTGCCCAACCCCTCATGAACAATAAGCATTTATTCTGAGCTTTCATTGTAACTGAAGACTGTTCTTCTTTACTTGAAAATTACTTATGTGCCTAGAATGAAAAATAATGGTTTTGGAATTTAAAAAATGCTTGTGTTTAATCTGATCCTTATTGTTTATAATTATACTACAAACATGTAAAAAGCCTTCAACCTATACTCTCTCACTAAATTATTAGCTGAACAAAACATCTTCGGATTTGGGTACAGATAAATCAGCTCAATTGGATGGTTTAGTCATCAGGATCATTCTGAAATGCCTGGACCTCACTTTTTCCCCCTAAGATAGAACAAGTGAGCTTCAGGAGGTCTGGGTTCTAGTCCTGGCTCTGTAATCAACCAACAGTGTAGCCTTGAATATATTATCTGACCTTTCCTGATTTCCACTTCCTAAAAATACTGGGACTAGATAGTTCATCTGGTCCTTCAAGTTGTATGACTGGGGGGAATATATATATAGTTACATATTTTAGAGCTAAGTAAATAATTTTATGTAGTCAAAGGAAATACTATTTCTATCACAAAGATTTTGAAGCTGTTCTGAGGACTGAAATACAATTTCTTTTTTTAAAACCCACTTAATATCAAAATTGTGCTTCATGAAATTTAATCTTTCTCAATTGGATGGTTTAGTCATCAGGATCATTCTGAAATGCCTGGACCTCACTTTTTCCCCCTAAGATAGAACAAGTGAGCTTCAGGAGGTCTGGGTTCTAGTCCTGGCTCTGTAATCAACCAACAGTGTAGCCTTGAATATATTATCTGACCTTTCCTGATTTCCACTTCCTAAAAATACTGGGACTAGATAGTTCATCTGGTCCTTCAAGTTGTATGACTGGGGGGAATATATATATAGTTACATATTTTAGAGCTAAGTAAATAATTTTATGTAGTCAAAGGAAATACTATTTCTATCACAAAGATTTTGAAGCTGTTCTGAGGACTGAAATACAATTTCTTTTTTTAAAACCCACTTAATATCAAAATTGTGCTTCATGAAATTTAATCTTTCACATGGTATTTTATGATATTCAATTACCATTTTATTGCACATAGAGAAGCAATGGTTAAAATTTTCAGTTTATCAAGTCAGGCATAGGTATAGATTCAATATTCAGAATTATAATATCAAGTCATTAAATGTTTAAAACTCTAAATTCTTCTACAAACACAAAGTTTTGAGAGATTGTTAGTTTCTCTAGGTCAGTGCACAAAAATCTGCTGAACCCATAACACAGATGAAATACAGTATTAAAACTCCTGACTATATCATTTATAAGTATTCTTATTGGAAAATATATCCTCCAACTTAGAATGCTAAAAACACTCATCTACCTCCATCTTTCTATTCTTCTCAACTTCATCCACCTTTTGAGCAATTAAAAAAACCACTGTCGCCCACATATGCCCTCCCCTCAACCCAAATACACTCCAGATTCTCTCTGGCCAGGACAGAAGCTGGGTGTGGAAGGAAGAAAAGACCAACAGGTCTGAAAGAAGACACTGGGAAAAGGCTGAAACTGCCTCCAAAGGAATATTTTTCCTCTCCTTCTCAGTAAGGGCCCGACTTCTGTCAATAAATATTTACGGTCCAACAGCCATTCTCAGGGGGCTTCCCTCGTGGCTCAGTGGTAAAGACTCTGCCTGTAATGCAGGAGACCAGGGTTTGATCCCTGGGTTGGGAAGATTCCCTGGAGAAAGGAATGGCTACCCACTCCAGTATTCTTGCCTGGAAAACTCCACGGACAGAGGAATCCGGCAGGCTAAAGTCCATGGGGTCACAGTCAGACATGACTGAGAGATGAACATTTCACTTCACTTTTCAACCATTTTCAGAGGAAACTGGGAGTTATTAAAGGCAAGTACAAATGCTGTGCAGAGGGCAAGAGAGATCATGCTCCCTCTATAAAAGGGGGAATTTTATTCAATAACAGAAAGAGGGAAGGGATATTTCTGGTAGGTTTGTTGGGCCTTGCTTATATTCTTTGAAGGCAAAACGTCACAGTCCTAATTTTCCATCTTCTTATAAATCCAGTTACTCTTTATATACAAAAACCTCACTGCTTTTTAGATAGCATATCCAAATTCTAGAAACCAAGTTGGTTTCTAGAACTTCTTAGAAGCATACATAACAGATTGCGAAAGCACAACTTAGCTTTTACACCCATTTTTATATACCCTCGCTGACTCAACAAACATGAGCTTGAGCAAGCTCTGGGAGTTGGTAATGGACAGGGAAGCATGGCGTGCTGCAGTCCATGGGGTCGCAGAGTCAGACATGACTGAGCAACTGAACTGAACGAATAATATTCAAAACTTTTCAGAATTGCAAGCATCTTAACAGAATCAGAAAATAGCCACATCTTACTTTCTATTTAAGAGTTTACATTAAAGCAATAATCATACCTGAAGCATAAAAGTCAGGATCAAAGTATGCCATAAGTAGAAAATTGAACACAACCAGCAGAAAGCCAGAGAAGGTTATCAGATTTGGAGCCAGCCAAGTAGGAAATACCTATTTTTTAAAAAATAATTACAAAATAATTAAAGTAGTGAAATCTCTGTCCACTATATACCACAACATACAATCTGCCATAATAAAAGCTATAAATTTGGATTATATGTCAGAGTTATATACATTAAATTGCAAATCATAATCTCCAGTTAATAGAAATAAGCATTTCTATTTTCTATGTTTTAAATAATTCTATAATCAACAAACTTTTATAATCATAACATTATATTTAAAAGCACTTAAGAAGCATTTTATAAATATAACAGATCTAGAGTATAAGTTTATACTTCAGTGATAAGATAAATCAAAAGGGATGTGACAAAGGGAAGGGAGGATGGGAGAGGCAGTTCCTCTGGGTGTCTTACTGTTCTATCTGCAATACTCCATAAAACAGTTCAAAATATTTAAACTTTATGAAAACCCACATGCATGCTTATTAATCATCTTACCTTTACTACAGTGTTCCAAAATGGGTGCATGACATACAGAGAGAGTGGATTGGTATCCACAGCACTGTACTGTTAAGAAATCAAAGAAAACATTCAGAGTTAATCCTTGCATAACAGCACGTAGAACAATATTTCTCAAATGAAAATAATAGTACAAAAATAACCTAAAGAATATATCTATTTATATGATGTCCTTATCTAAATAACAGAATTAGAAAAGCATGAATGGGGCAAAGATGGCCAAGTACAGCCAGATTTTTTTTTTTACTCAAATCAGCTTTTATAATATTACAATGTGGCAGCAGAAAATTTTACATTGCTTTCAAGTGCTCAGCTACTATGCAGGATAATAAGCAGCCTGTGCATTCACACACAGACCACTCAGACAACCTCCTCCATCACTCTCAACTAATGATAATCGTGCAGCTTCACCCTTTACACCATTACTAATGCACTAACTAGTGGTGCAATCTTGGGCAAGTTACTTAAACCCTCTTAGTTTTTTCACCTATAAAATTAGGATCAAAGTTTTACCTCAGAAGACTGCCATAAGGATTAGATAAACTAATAACATACATGAAGCACTGCGAAGAGTACCTAGCCCACAGTAAGTGCTGTATGTATAAGCATTCTGTATCATTAAGATGTTTTGAGCACCGAAAGAATGACAGATCCCTTCACAGCAGGAAAATGGATTCCTTAAATAAGCAAAGGAAGAAAAGAACAGGTTACATTATATTCAAAGGCATGCCCCCACTGTTAAGCTACTTAGTAAAACTTTGAAAAATTCTAACAAAATATCTGTATATAATTACATAATACTTTAAGAATCATGTTGATGACTTATTCATCAGAGATACACATACTGGAGTGCCTGGCATGTAGGAAGCACTCACTATATCCAAAGAAGAAGGGATACAAAATTGGTAAGGAACAATTCTCATCGTCAGGGACTGGGAATATTACCTAATTTAACAAGCTGACATTTAAAAGATGGCATACTAGTTACATGCTTGAAAAAAGTTTCAACTGTGTTTTATACTTATGGTCAGTATGACTATAAAATAAGTATTAAGAACTTTATCTGATTTTTAAAAATTCATCATTAAAGATCAAAATTTCTTCCTGAATTTTTTTTTTTTTTTGCCCCACTCTGGATCTTCCTTCCCGCCTTGCCCCTGCAACTTTAGCGCCCCCAAATCCCGCTCCCTTCCTGAACATTTTATAGATATGCAGGAAATGTTTCCCACCAGTGTTTCAAGATTCAAAAGTGAGATGGAGCAAAAAGTAAATAAATAGAAATCATTTAAAATACTGCTCACAAAGAGTCAGCTAGGAAGTCAAATGTTTATTCAACAGAACCCATGTCTGAGTGCCTCCACTTCTCCAACTCATTTGGACAAAATGAGATAACTTAAAAGAAAATGATGAAGAACTCTGTTCAGAGCGAGAGGCTCTACAGCTGCACCCAGACTCTCAGAAGAAGCCCCCCTTATATGAATTTTACGGTCTGTGCTAAAATCAACTTCTACTTGCATGGTTCTCTACAGTCTACAAAGCTTGTCCATGTAACAGATACCATGACATCTGAACCTCTGCAAAATGAACGTGACTCCAACTGAGAGGACCACCTGAATTTAAGTTTTCAGACTGAGGACACAAAACCATATGAACCCTGAAAGCTGCCAAATACAAAGTGAGAGGGCCCTGGCCTCCTCCGTTTTACCAAGGTCTGAACCCAGACCCACATGATGTAGCCAGCACGTCACATAAGCGGGAAAACCAGACATTTCAACTCTACCACCTGCTGCAAAGTACGAAAGTTGAAAGAAGTGCAAGTTAGAACACAGTTCAAGACATCACACAAATAGTTAATACAATGTACAGAGTACAATGCTTAATTCAAATGTTTGCTGAATGCATCTCATTTCAGCAGCTTTCCATAATTCGAACTTGGATCTAAAAGGTCATTTACTCACGGTATTTTGATTAGAAAAGCTCCTCTTTTGTAAATTTGGAGTTTTACCTCTAAATCTCTATTCCAGGGGAACAGTAGAAGTATGAAAAGATTACAAAACTCAATACAAAACGGTGTCTGCCTAACTGGATTTTTTATATTTAATAATGGCCGGTAAGCTCAAGTATAGCGAGAAAATTTAATATGAGATTACAAAAGGTAGCCAACAATAAACCTAAAGAGTGTTCTGCGGTTTAGCATTACACATTTGAGTATTTTTTCAAGGTCACATATCACCTGGTATAAACAAAGAAACTCAAAACTGTCTTGTGAATCAATAAGAGGAAAGAAGAATGAGTTAAACCTTTCAAATGCCTGAAACAATAAGCAAAATATAAACTTTTAAAGGTGCCAAAAACTAGATTCAGTTAATGCCTGTCAAATATATTTTTATTTTCTATTGGAATGATGTTTTGGTAGACACCAGAATATCTGAATCAGGGAATAACCCCCTGTTAAGGCCTGCAGAACTTGCTTGATCTATTGGATTGGCCAAAAAGTTCGTTCGGGTTTTTCCTTAGTCCTAAACGAACTTTCTGGCCAATCCAATACAATCTGTTGGGCTTCCCTGGTGGCTCAGACAGTAAATAATCCACCTGCAGTGTGGGAGACCTGGGTTCAATCCCTAGCTTGGAAGATCCCCTGGAAGAGGGCACGGCAACCCACTCCAATTTCTTACCTGGAGAATCCCCATGGACAGAGGAGCCTGGTGAACTACAGTCCATGGGGTCAAGAGTTGGACACGACTGATCAACTAAGCACAACAGAGCACAAGACAACATTAGGCCAGACTAAGCCAGTGCCCTGGAGAAATGCTTGCAAACCACAGCCTGAGTTTGAGAATCATTCCAAGGCAAAATTTCAGAAACACAACAATTCAGGAGGCATGTAGTTATGTGCCTGACTCTCACCTACGTGAACAGGTAAAAGTCATCAGGCCACTTTACATTTAATTTCTGGCCATGCCTTATAGCACGTGTGATCTTAGTTCCCCACCAAGAACAGAACTCACACCCCCTGCAGCGGAGTCCCAACCACTGGACCACTAGGGAAGTTCCAGGCCTCTTTTTAAATGCCTCTGGCTACCAAAATACTCATTACTTCTAAAAAGACCTCAATCCAATGTTAAAACAATTTTTCTACACGATAACAAAATCCTCCCCTCGCCCCATACTTCCTATCATGTTTTCAATTTCCCTTACACAACTAAACAGATAAAGTTCTGATTTTTCTTCCAAACAATGATGCTTTTCATATTTGAAGATGGTTCTCCTTGTCGCACTAAATCGTCTCTTCACCTGGTTAAAAAAATCTCACATTCATTGTGCTGCTCCTCTCTGGTCATAGTTTCATTCCCCTTCATCATCAAGGTCGAGTTCTCTAGACCAGAAGTTGGAAAACTTATTCCAGAAAATACCAGAAAGTCTAAATATTTTAGGCTTTGCAGGCCATATGGTCTCTGTAACAAATACCCAACACTGCCACTGAAGTAGAAAGAAACCACAGAAAATAAGAAAACTGTCATATTAGCAATGACTTCATCTAAGTCTCTCTAAAAATGTGAATCAAGGTTGAATTTCTAAACAGTCCCCTCAAGATTGCTATTCACACATTTAGTCTTTTTTATTGGGTATAGAATTCTGTACTGTCACCAATGGCAATTAGTCAATCTTGCCCACAAAGAAGTCTTAATGAATCCAGAATTACCTTAGATAATATTTTGTCAAATATTAGAAAGTTGCAAGACTTTTTTTTTTAAATTCAGTACAAGTCTGGAAATAAAGCAGGGTTCATTCCTCATTCATTCATTTATTAAGTCAACAAATATGTGTACAACAAATATGTATGACTGTGCCAGGCACTGTGCTAGGCTGCCAGAAAGAGTGTGATGAACAAGACCAAAATGTGTCCTGTGTTCACCAAGCCCATAGTCTAGTGTGAGAAAGATGGTAAGCAGGAAAACAAGTCATAATCACAGCTGTGATCAATACCACGAAAAGCAATAAATGGGGTGCTGTCCCAGAGGACCAGGAATGTGTCTAAGGTGCTCAGAAAAAGCTTCTCTGAGGAGGAGACACTAAAGCCGAGTCCTAGAAGATAAGATAGGTAAAGAATGTACAAGACAAGACCTTGAGTCAAACAAAAGTGAGACTACTTAAGAGAACATACTGTTGAAGATTCCATTTATATGAATTTCAAAATCAGACAAAATTAATTTATGGCAAAAAGAGATCATAATAACAGTCTGATGAGAGGAACTAAATGGGGGCCCTCTGAGGTGCTAGAAATAATTCTGTTTCACGACCTGGGTGACGGTTACATGGGTATGCATAAGTGCAAAATTTTATTAAATTATATACTTAAGATCTGTGCATTTGTATATAATTTATACCTTAAAAATGAGAGAGAAAATAAAGAACATATGTGTCACAGTATGCGTGTGTGTGTGTGTGTGTGTGTACACAGTTTATAGGTAAAAACTGGGAAGGAGGGAGGGTACATGCCAAGACACCTTCTAAAGCAGAGAACAAAATGTGGGAAGACCATAAAGTGGAAGAAAGCCACACCCCAGCTCAGTGAATGAACAAGGAAGAGTGGTATGAAATGAGACTGGAGACGTGGGCAGACAACACCCCAAAAGTCCACAGTGAGTTTTATCATAAGCCCAATGCATGTCCTGATTTATATTTTTAAAGGATCACACTGTTTATGGTACGAAAATAGACCAGAGGGCGGCCAAAGTGCAAAACAGTTACAAGAGTGCTACCGTACACCAGGCCAGTGGCAATTATTGGTTAGGCTAGGAGCAGTACAAGACTCTAAACTACTTCTAAAATGTGCTATTAAGTACCCGTTTTTGAGAAGGACACTAGAAACATGAGTCTCCTCTGAATTTCAAAAGGAAATTGCCTGCATCAAAAGGAGAACTATGGAACCACTTCCTTGTACAGGTACTATATTTTAAATCTCTTCTGTAAACTGATAAGAAAACTGATGAACTGACACATCCTTGCACTAAATGCAGAGCTCTAAACAACTTATTAACCAGACTGAGGCTAGTGTCCCATCTAGTACTAATACAGATGGTAGCACTCTACTGCCTATAATCAGATTTCCCTTGCTTTGTCTTCTGATCAATATAAGGAGGAAGTCTCTAACTATCAAATGATTGCCTGTCTTTACCCATTTGAAAAATAAACTTTACACTTTTAAAACATATTTTAGTTAACCATGGAACTCCATGAAGTATGGACTGAGTACAAGCTAATAATAGTTCATAAACTGCACTGATTGTTAATCATTTCAGATGTAAGCAAGCTCAAACTGATGTTTCTGACTTTTTAAAATTACTCTCCAAATTCCTGACCTCCAAATCATCCATGATTTTAGGAATAAAAAGCAGGACAGTCACAAAGAACCAATTTTGGTTCCCAACTGGGTTCACTGTATTAAACTGTTTATTGCTCATACCAACTGTTTATTGCTCATACCAACTTTCCAGATATCTCTTAAATGAAAGAAACACATTATCATCCTTTCTTAAGAACTCAGGGGAGAGAAAAGAAATGTCAAGTTTCTTCTCTCAAGTGTCTGTGTGGTATTAATATGGTATGGAGGTCAGTCCCTTGCTGAGGGGTCTCAGGACTCAACCATGTTTAGCTGTTAAGTCTCTATGGGGGCAGGATCCATTGTGGTCAACATGTACTCTACCAATCCTGCAGCAGATTTCTATAGCAAGGCATTCCAAGCCTCTGGGCAGTCATTTAAGCACAAAACATAAAACAAAAGATCCCAATTATTAAAAACTGTTAGTCACTCAACAAATATGAAGGCCATCAAAAGAACTACCTTCCATACAAATGTGGGACTCACCAACAGTTGGCATTTTAAAATAGCAGTTAAGAGAAGGGAGAAGGCTTCCCAGCCTGATCCTGTCTGCATCTGTCACACAGTAGGAGCTCAATAAACAAGGTGAAGGAGAAAAGGAAAGATGTATCCATTTGAATGCAGAGTTCCAAAGAATAGCAAGGAGAGATAAGAAAGCTTTCCTCGGTGATCAATGCAAAGAAATAGAGGAAAACAATAGAATGGGGAAGACTAGAGTGAACTTCGGGAGTTGGTGATGGACAGGGAGGCCTGGCGTGCTGCGATTCATGGGGTCGCAAAGAGTTGGACACGACTGAGCGACTGAACTGAACTGAGAGATCTCTTCAAGAAAATTAGATGTCAAGGGAACATTTCATGCAAAGATGGGCACAATAAAGGACAGAAATGGTAAGGACCTAACAGAAGCAGAAAATATTAAGAAGAGCTGGCAAGAATACACAGAAGAACTACATAAAAAAGATCTTCATGACCAAGATAATCACAATGGTGTGATCACTCACCTAGAGCCAGACATCTTGGAATATGAAGTCAAGTGGAACAAAGCTAGTGGAGGTGATGGAATTCCAGTTGAGCTATTGCAAATCCTAAAAGATGATGCTGTGAAAGTGCTGCACTCAATTTGCCAGCAAATTTGGAAGACTCAGCAGTGGCCACAGGACTGGAAAAGGTCAGTTTTCATTCCAATCACAAAGAAAGGCAATGCCAAAGAATGCTCAAACTATCGCGCTACTGTACTCATCCCACACACTATTAAAGTAATGCTGAAAGTTCTCCTAGCCAGGCTTCAGCAATATGTGAACCATAAACTTCCAGATGTTCAAGCTGGTTTTAGAAAAGGCAGGAGATCCAGAGATCAAATTGCCAACATCCACGAACCATTGGAAAAGCAAGAGAGTTCCAGAAAAACATCTACTTCTGCTTTATTGATTATGCCAAAGCCTGTGACTGTGTGGATCACAAGAAACCAGAAAATTCTTCAAGAGATAGTAATACCAGACCACCTAACCTGCCTCCAGAGAAATCTGTATGTAGGTCAAGAAGCAACAGTTAGAACTGGACATGGAACAGACTGATTCCAAATCGGGAAAGGAGTACATCAAGGCGGTATATTGTCACCCTGCTTATTTAACTCATATGCAGAGAACATCATGAGAAATGCTGGGCTGAATGAAGCACAAGCTGGAATCAAGATTGCCAGGAGAAATATCAGTAACCTCAGATATGCAGATGACACCATCCTTAATGGCAGAAAGCAAAGGAGAACTAAAGAGCCTCTTGATGAAAGTGAGAGTTTAAGTTGTCTTAAATTCAACATTTAGAAAACTAAGATCATGGCATCCGGTCCCATCAGTTCATGGGAAATAGATGGGTAAACAGTGGAAACAGTTACAGACTTTATTTTGGGGGTGCTCCAAAATCAATCACTGCAGATGGTGACTGCAGCCTCGAAATTAAAAGATGCTTGCCCCATGGAAGAAAAGCTATGATCAACCTAGATAGCATACTAAAAAGCAGAGACACTACTTCTCCAACAAAGGTCTGTCTAGTCAAAGCTATGGTTTTTCCAATAGTCATGTATGGATGTGAAAGTTGGACTATAATGAAAGTTGAGCACCAAATAATTGATGCTTTTGAACTGTGGTGTTGGAGAAGACTCTTGAGTCCCTTGGACTGCAAGGAGATCCAACCAGTCAACCCTAAAGGAAATCAGTCCTAAATATTCATTGGAAGGACTGATGTTGAATCTGAAATTCCAATACTTTGGCCACCTAATGCAAAGAACTGACTCACTGGAAAAGACCCTGGTGCTGGGAAAGATTGAAGGCGGGAGAAGGGGATGACAGAGGATGAGATGGTTGGATGGCATCACCAACTTGATGGACATGAATTTGAGAAGCTCCAGGAGTTGGTAATGGACAGAGAAGCCTGGCGTGCTGCAAACTATGGGGTTTCAAAGAGTTGGACACATCTGAGCGACTGAACTGAACTATCTTTGAGTGTCTGCACATATGGATAAATAAATGCAAACTACTCTGCATGTTTACTTAAGTAGCAGTTTACAGTGACTCCGTCAGTGATGAGAGAAACAATTTTCCTCTGGGAACTAGTTCACAGCAACTCGTCACTTCACAAGGGAAGTTGCTCTTACTCTCCCCCTTTTAATAATACCATGGCTCCATTTCTGTGTATACAGTCTCCAAAGTACAATTATACCTGTTCTCTTATTTGATATTATAAGATAGATAAGGTAGATTATTCCACCCTATTTTACAGATGGAGAAACTATAAAATTCAGGGATTAATAGCTAATAAGCAGGAAGGCCTAAACTATAAATCCTTTATGAGTCATCTTGGAACATTTTTGTGAAATGGATCACTTTGTTTTAAACCAGACTATCCTCTCCTGGCCCAAACACAATCATGGGCTACTTATTGATAGATCCAATACACTGAAATTGTTATTAACATAATGTCCATCCTCCAATACACATTATTCTGTCTTCTAGTTGGTGGCAGACATATTCTAAGGTAATTAATCCCCAATGAGTCAAACTCTTTATACAAATTATACAAATAATCAATCCGTTCCCCTTCACTGTTCATTCACTCTCTTGATGGTGGAACCTGTGACTTGCTTCTCATTGACAGAATACAGTGAAGGTGACTGATGTCACTGCCTTGATTGAGAGAATAATTTTTTTTTTTTTTGGCCATGCTGAGAGGCATTTGGGATCTTAGTTACCTGACCAGGGATGGAACCCAGACCCTCTGTGTTGGGAGTGCAGAGTCTTAACCACTGGACCACCAGGGAAGTCCCAAGAAAACATTATACACAAGGGTGATGAGATGCCATTTCCATAATATAATTCATTACCTAGGACTGCATTTTAACAGTTTGAAGAAGAGTTTCCTGTTACCTTAAAGAAGCAAACAGCACATAAAGTGCCTATGGTGACGGCCATGTGGCCAGAAAAGTGGGCAACTTCTATGAGCCAAGAGCCTTGGCCCAACAATTAGAAAGAACTAAATTCGGCCAACAACCACATGAGCCTGGACAAGGACCCCGAACTCCAGATGAGGACACGGTGCCAGTGACGCTTGCGTGGCAGGCTGGTGACACGTGAGCAGAGAAGCCAAGTCACTGGTACCCTGACTCACAGACAAGTGGGAGCCAATAAATGTGTGTTGTTTCATACCACCAAATCTGTGGTAATTTGTCACCCAGCAATAGAAAACTAATATCCAATACTGAAAGCACTACACCATCCCCTTTTCTAGTATAAGAGACACCCTGAGGCCCCATCCACAAAATCAAGACTACCTGATGCTTGAGAGTGAACACGTGAACATTACAGTAATATAGCTTCTTACTTCTTTACATTCATTTCTTGGTTTATTAACTGCTCTTCAATACAATGGAATGTTCCTTTGATGAGGTGCTTCTCAAAATGTAGCTGCCAAACGGAGTGCAAATTGTTATACCCTACCGTTAATATACAGAATCAGACAGCCTGGAGGTGGAGCCAGCAATCTGTCTTTTAACAAATGCTCCAGGTGATTCCGAAACACTCTCAAGTCTGAGGACCACTGCTCTGGTGAAAACAAACATGAATGCCACTTCTGCCAATTCCTCAGCTCAAGGACAAGCCACATCATCAGCGTAGTGCTCAGAATACTGGAGTGGGGTAGCCTATGCCTTCTCTAGGGGATCTTCCTGACCCAGGAACTGAACCCGGATCTCCTGCACTGCAGGCGGATTCTTTACCAGCTGAGCTACCAGGGAAGCCCTAACCTCCTGATAGCGATTTCAAATACTGCAGTGCAAGCAAAGACAAGGTATAATGAAATGCAGCAGGTATTCAATAAATGCAAGGCACTGTCCTAGTAATAATCTACTAAGAAAGAAAAACACCAAATCTAACTGAAAATGAAAAAGGGGAGGCATTATATGAACCCTAGGACAGAAATTTAAAGTTTCTAAAAGTACTTTTCATGGATCACAACCTTGTTGTGGTGAAGGGGCTTGTGTAACTCAATGAAGGTATGAGCCATGCCATCCAAGGCCACCCAAGACAGACAGGCCATAGAGGAGGTTCTAACAAAATGTGTCATGCAAGGATGGTCACAATGACAGACAGAAATGGTAAGGATCTAACAGAAGCAGAAGAGATTAGGAAGATGCGAAAAGATTACACAGAAAAACTATACAAAAAAGGTATTAATGACTCAGATAACCACAATGATATGTATGGTCACTCACCTAGCACCAGACATCCTAGACTGTGAAGTCAAGTGGCTCTTAGGAAGAATTACAAAGCTAGCGGAGGTGACAGAATTCCAGTCAAGCTATTTCAAATCCTAAAAGATGAAGATGTTAAAGTGCTGCAGTCAATATGTCAGCAAATTTAGAAAACTCAGCAGTGGCCACAGACTGGAAAAGGTCAGTTTTCAGTCCAATCCCAAAGAAGTCCAATGCCAAAGAATGTTCAAACTACTGAACAACTGTACTCATTTCACATGCTAGCAAAGTAATGCTCAAAATCCTTCAAGCTAGGCTTCAGCAGGACGTGAACTGAGAACTTCCAGATGTATGAGCTGGATTTAGAAAAGGCAGAGGAACCAGAGGTCAAACTACCAATAATCGTTGGATCACAGAGAAAGCAAGAAAATTCCAGAAAAAAACATCTAGTTCTGCTTCGTTGACTACATTAAAGCCTTTGACTGGGTAACTGTGGAAAATTCTTAAAGAGATGGGAATACCAGACCGCCTTACCTGCCTCCAGAGAAACCTGTATGCAGGTCAAGAAGCAACAGTTAAGAATCGGACATGGAACAATGGACTGGTTCCAAATTGGGAAAGGAATATGTCAGGGCTGTATATTGTCACTCTGCTTATTTAACTTCTATGCAGAGTGCATCATATGAAATCACAAGTTGGAATCAAGATTGCTGGGAGAAAATCAAAAACCTCAGATATGCAGATGACACCACCCAATGGCAGAAAGTGAAGAACTAAAGAGCCTCTTGCTGAAGGTGAAAGAGGAGAGTGAAAAAGCTGGCTTAAAATTCAACATTCCAAAAGCTAAGACCATGGCATCCAGTCCTTTCATTTCATGGCAAATAGTTGGGGGAAAATTGAAAACAGTGACAGATTTCTTGGGCTCCAAAATCACTGTGGACAGTGACTGTAGCCAGGAATTTAAATGTCGCTTGCTCCTCAGAAGGAAAGCCATGACAAATCTAGACAATGTATTAAAAAGCAGAGACATTACTTTGCTGACAAAGGACCATACAGTCAAAGCTATGGTCTTTCAAGTAGTCGTGTACAGATGTGAGAATTGGACCATAAGGAAGGCTGAGCATCGAAGAACTGATCCTTTCCAATTGTGCTGGAGAAGACTGTTGAGAGTTCCTTGGACTGCAAGATCAAACCAGTCAATCCTAAAGGAAATCATTTATTTCCTGAATATTCATTGGAAAGACTGACGCTGAATCTCCAATACTTCGGTCACCTGATGCGAAGATCCGACTCACTAGAAAAGATCCTGTTGCTGGGAAATATTGAAGGCAAAAGAAGAGAGCAACAGAGGCTGAGATGGTTGGATGGCATCACTGACTCCATTCATGCTGCTGCTGCTAAGTCGCTTCAGTCGTGTCCGACTCTGTGCAACCCCATACATGGCAGCCCACCAGGCTCCCCCGCAACAGACATGAGTTTGAGCGAACTTGGGGAGATAGTGGAAGACAGGGAAGTCTGGAGTGCTGCAGTCCATGGGGTTACAAGAGTTGCAACTTAAGACAATTAAAACACGACTTAATGACTGAACAACAACAAAAGTACTTTTTATCAATACAAGACTTTAAGAACTGCACCCATAAAGAATATGACTCAGTGGCTAAAGAGATGCCATTTCCATGAATATTGTCATTTACATCTGCTGACGAGTCAGACAGGTGGTGAAAGAAGATTGGAGAAGAATTGAGCAGTGAGACAAGAACAAGCAGGTCGCGATGACAAACATGTTTCCTTGCTAGACTTTATCTATAATAAACAAGAGATGAGGAGATAAGACAAAAGGAGGGACTGTCTAGTGAAGGAAGCTGAAATCCTGGCTGAGGACTCTGGATATCAAACACAGGAAAAACACGTGGGAGGCACTACAGATGCTCAAGGAGGAGACTGGTGTTTGAAAAAATTTACTTACTCTTCCTTAGCTAAAACATCCTTCCTCTTGGTATAACCTTCTGGCACGTGAGTATATGTATATATGCTATATGCCAATTAGTGTTCACAAGCAGAGAGGCACAAACGCCAAGGGCGAGGAAGTAAACTTACCTGACTGCATTTATTAACTATATCTGTTTGCTTCATTGCCCATATGCCACCTAACTGAGTTACTTGAAGGCAGGAATTCTAGCCTAGCTTAATTTTGCAGTTGCAATGCCCTGAGCCAGAGCAGGCCCTCAATAAATGCTTAGTGGATAAACAAAACCAAACTGCATGAACCAGTAAGAGTGCAGGCCAGATTCCAGTTCTTTAGCACAACCATCAAGATGTACGAAGCCTTTCTTTTCCACCTGAATTCACAATTATCAAAGTTCCTGTAAATGGGCTATTGTTTACAGCCAAGTTAATTAATTACCACGAGAGCAGAAACCAATTCGTCATAAAAGTATAGTCTTGATACCAAACAAGATATTTCACAGAACACTTTCTCTCTGAAGCAAAATGATACAATTTGAAACTAGCTGCTACACTATCAATTAAAACTAAACCTTCCTTAGGTCAGATTAGGTAAACCACAATAGAAGTTTCACCCTTAGACAAGTGGAAACATTCTTCAACTCAAGATAGGATAGGAAGAGAGCAGGAAAGATAAGCCTGGTGAGAGTGAAATCCCTCAACATAACTGTTTAAAGGTACATTAATAAGCAACTGAGAACAATGGCGATTTATTTTCACATTCAAAATATGAAAGTATCCTTCCAGTTTCCTGGAAATGACAGCTCCATTTTACCATACTTCCAAATGGTTTTTATTCTTGTACATTTTCATTCCTTCAATAAATATTTGTCAAATGCCTACACTGTTCATGCACTAGACCTTGGTCATGTGCAACAAGAGAGCTGTAGGATTTGCCCTCCCAGAGCTCATAGCCAAAGAGAGAGGGTGGACACTCAACAAATTATGCAACTGTTCAATAAGGCTGGGGAGACACGACAAGGAACACAAGTGTTAAGAGAGCATGTAACACTGAATTCATCCCATGCTTCCTTCGTCCCTCAAAGTCAATTGCCTTAACACTTTCTTACTACTGAAACCTAATTACTACTCTATGTGTGCAACCCTTTCAGGAGTTATTCTGAATAACTGCCAGGTTTTCAACTGTAGCTCTCAGATGTACCTCTGGGGAAGATAAATTAAACTGGTTCAAAAGTAATTCTTCCACCAGCTGCTTTGATAATATAAAATTTTCTCTACATCTCTTTGCTTTAATATACAGAATCACGTCAGGGAATAAAAATCTCTCTTTTTGAGTGTTTTGAGTCTTCACCCATTTATGAGATGATCTTCAAAAGCTGTTTTAATTCAATAAGCATTTACAAAAAGCCCACATAATGGAATATGTGATCTTCAGGAAGAAAAGGCCTCCAGGTATAATTCACATTCCAGGAAAACAGACCACACAGATTTTTTTGCCTTCTGGAGTCATATTTTTTAATATGAACACAGTACTGAGTAAAGAACCTTCTGCTAGAAGAAGTTTATAAATTTGTGCCATGCACTCCCCACACCCACTTTTTTTAAGTAAGTCTCATTATAGCTAAAAGAAGATCAACAAACTATGTTTTAGTGAACACTGGATGTTTGCTAAATTGACCTTTGCTTTCCAGAATGATAGGAAATCTGCTGTCAGGCACAGGAAGTGAGTCAGATAATGGAAGGGGGAAAAATAGGAACGGAAAAATCACACTAAAATTTCCTATAAATTAGGAAATATAAATCTAGGAAAGACTGTTTATTAAAAGAAAAAAAAATTAGATTCCCTATCACAGACACTGTTGCAAATAAAACAGTTATTCTGTTGGCACTTACCAGAAAGCCAAATCCTAGAATGGAAGAAAAAAAATTTTATGTCAATATTTACAGTGCAAAAGAGATAACAGAAAGGGGAAAACAAGAGGTATCTGGGTTAATAACCTTCTTCAGTGAAAGCCTTGCACTGGGTTAAATTTCGACTTAAAATTTTCAGACAAGTCAGCATCTCAGTTCAAAACAGTATGGCATAATATTGCTCAAAAGCAGAGGAATGCACTATGTCCCTTACAGTTATTCCCGTTTGACAAGATCCACTGTGATTTTTCTGTTACTCATTCCACAAATGTTTACTGGATGCCTATGCACAGAAGTAATGGGGAGACACCTAAAGAACTAATCTCATAGAGGAGCAGAGAGTGCTATAAGAGCATACTTGAGAGGTATGAGATATTTAAGGAATGCTTCTCTGAGGAAGCAACATTCACATTAAGATGTGAAGATGAGGGACTTCCCTGGTGGTCCAGTGGTTAGGATTGCAATGCAGTGGTTAGGCTGCAATGCAGGGGGAGAGGGACCAGGGACATCAGTTCCCACATCCTGAGGAGCAACTAAGCCCTGAAACTGGAGATCCTACATACCACAACTAAGACCCAATGCAGCCAAATAAATGAATAAAATGGTTTTTAAAAGATGTGAAGACAAAGATAAATGGGAAGCTACATTCCTGGCAGACATAACATTACTTGAAGATCTGAAAAAAAGGAAATGGGAGAGATGGCAACTGATGCTGGCAAGAATAGAGAGTGAGAGCCATGACAGGAAGCTGATGATTCGAACAAGGGCCAGATCACAGAGCCTTGCAGATCATGTCCTAGATTTGAAGACTTCATTCCAAGAGCAAACGGAAGACAGTGGAGGATTATAAGCAAAGGAGTGATGTGACCAGATTCACACTTTTTCAAAAAAGATCATTATGAAGCAGAGAAAAAGGACTGGAAGGGCAAAAGGGATGTTAGTAAGCAACCAAATCAAGCAGCACTGAACTGTAACCCAAAGTATAAAATAAATATTCATGAACTCATATGCATATAAGTAAATCATTGAATAAATATATAGTGGGGAGAAACAATAACTCTTCCATGCAGAAGTCCGAATAAAATTACGTCAATATTCTGCCCTCAAGGAGGTGAAGTATAACTCTCCACCCCTTAAATGAGGTCTGCATAGCAACTTTCTTCCAAAGAGATTAACTTTACAGGGAAAAACCTGACAACATTACCTCAGCAAGGGAATCAAAGTCATCAACAGTGATTAAGTCGCGATGATGACATGTACTCAGGACAATGAGAAAGGCACTTCAACCCCATCAGACAAATCCCAGTTGAGGGGCATTCTACAAAATACCTGACTGGAACTCCTCAAAACTATCAAGGTTATCAAAAATAAGACTGAGAAAACAACATCATAGCCAAGAGGAGGCAACAGACACATAACAACTAAATGCTATGGATTATGGATGAGAGCCCAGAACAGAAAAAGAACATTCGGTGAAAACTAAGCATGAACTTCAGTTAATAATACTGTGTAAGTATCAGTTCATTTTAATTGTGACAAATGTACCATAAGATGTTAATAACTGGGAAAATCAGATGTGGGGTATATGGGAACTCTGTACTACCGTCAATTTTTCTGCATATCTGTTCTAAAAACCATTCTAAAATTAAAAGATTAAAGTATATGTGGGGAGAGTGGTAGTGGAGCCATCTTTCTCGTTTAGGCTAAAATGATGGAACTTACAGGACCTGGTGACTCACCGGGCTCGTGGGTGGGGTAAAGTAATCAGTAGGGAAAGCTGCACAGGTAGCAAGGATGAAAAGTTACTGCCCAGATTTCGAGCTTGGACGACTGACTGGAGTCATTCGCTCATTAAGGGAGCAGTGGAGAAGAACGTTACCTGAAGGAAAGATAACGACCAGCAGGTCCTGGAGGCCCATTATGTATCAGGCGCTTTCCAACGCTCATTTTGCAAGTAAAAACTAGCATTTAGCCCAACGCCAAATAAATTAGATTTGGATATCAGATCCGGTATCAGGTTTACCCGAGCTCCAAAGCCCGCGCTCTTTTCACTACACAGTTCCAGGTTCTGCCCGTGCACCTGTACCGGCACTGGCCGCCCAGGCGCCGCTTTTCTGGGAGTGGAAGCGGGTGCATCTGCAGTACGGCCCCTGCAGTCACTCCCCTTCCCCGGGCCTCATCTACCAAGAGATTCTCTCCATCGCCGAAATTGAATGCAAGAGAGGCGGGTAAAAGCTTCATTAAAGTAAAGACAAAGCACCACAGAAGAGAACTGCATCACCTCTCAAGGCATTAAAAGTAATAATAACGAAGTAAAGAAGCCAAGGGAATTCTCCCGCTCCACTCTCGTGGAGCGGTCCCCTAAGGAAAAGGCAATCCCCCGGGAGGGTGCCGAGTCGGAGTGGCAGGCCTAGGATGCTCCCACGCTCCCCGACCCCAAATCCCCAGCACTCGGCAGGATCCCCGGAGAAACTGCCGCCAGTCTGCCCGGAGCCACGCGGCGCAAGGTGACACAAACCACGCTGGCCTCTCAGGCGCCTAGGAGAGGCCGGGACCAGCAAGGCAAGGGGCGTCCCCGGGGCCCGCGCTACCTTGTACTTATCAAAGCCAGCCAGCTGCTCCGGGCTCACGTATTCGTAACTTGCCATGACGACCCGAACACGAGAGCGCCCAGTCGGCAGCGAGTCTCCACGACAAGATAGGAAACCAGGAGCACTACACCGGCTTGGGCAGGACTGAGAAGACCCGGGAGGGCAGAGAAGCTAGAAGAGCCGCGTTCCGCCCACAGCGCACGCGTACCCGCCCCCGCCACTTCCGCCGCCTCTCAGCACGCAAGCGCAGTCATCACTTCTCCCCGCCCACTGAGGGAGGAGCGCTAGCCGGCTCACGCGGGGGCCCCCTTTCACCGTCTCAACCAATCAACGTGGACTTGGGACCACTAAGTCCTGCCTTCTAGGCCTCCTCGTCGCTTTATTCCTAACGTCAAAATTGGTGAGTTGAGGTAAGGCAAGAAGGGAGGTGAAAGGTCAATTTCCCAGGAGGGCTTGCTCTTCGTCCCTGGGGAATGCTGGTGGTGCGACGGCGTCTGTACGTGGGTAGAGATTTGGGGGTACCGTCTTAGTCTCGGGGGGCAAGGTAGAATGGTTGTGTGCGAATCAGTTCAGGAGTTCCTCAGAAAAGAGGACTTAGTCCTCCTAAGTCGTAAAGTAAAAGCAGAAAAAGCATCTGTGCCCAGCCGGCTTCCAGCTCGTAGCTCGATATGCTGCAGGCAGTAACTTAATGACTGTGACTTGCTATAGAGAAGCTGGTGAGAGGCTGTTTTCAGTTGGTAAAGGGGCGTGAAAGGGCGTAGGTACCTGGAAAGGGGGAGGCGGGCGAGGAGCACGGCGCGCCCCACGGGCCAGCCCCCCCCCGACGTCGACCACCTACCACCGCGTCCCCGCCCGCGGCCGCGCGCGGGCCTCGTCGCTGCCGGCCCGTGACGCATGTTTGCGAATTTTGAGCACAAACTCCGCTCTGTTCCAAATGATGGTTGCTAGTGTCTTCCAAGCAGAGGCGTTGGCCTCTGAGTCTCTTGTTGTTTAGTCGCTAAGTCGCGTCCCACAATTTCTGCAACCCCATGGACTGTAGCTCGCCAGGCCCCTCGGTGCATTGGATTTCCCAGGCAAGGATACTGCAGCAGGTTACCATTTCCTCCTCCAGGGGATCTTCCAGACCAGGGACTAACCCAATGTCTCCTGCATTGCGGGCGTCCCAGGTGGCGCTAATGGTAAAGAACTAGCCTGCCAACTAGCCTACTATGCTGGTAGACATAAGAGACGCGGTTTCGATCCCTGGGTCGGAAACATTCCCTGAAGGAGGGTATGTCAACCCACTCCAGTGTTCTTGCCTGGAGAATCCTAGGGATAGAGAAGCCCAGAGTCGGACACGACTGAAGCGACTTGGCAGGCACGCCTGCATTGCAGCCAGATTCTTTACCACTGAGCCACTTGGGGATCTTAAATGCGTTTGCAAGAAGTTAGTTTATATAACTGAAACCAATTGTAGAAAAAATTAGATCAATAGCTATTGTGTATCAGTCTAGTAAATAATAGTAATAGTTGATTGTGCTATTACTGCTGCTGCTGCTAAGTCGCTTCAGTCGTGTCTGACTCTGTGCAACCCCATAGACGGCAACCCACCAGGCTCTGCCAATAGCATAATTATTATTTATCCTTCCATGTGGGCAATTTTACATAGCTTATCACCAACCCCTGTCACAACACTGAGACAGAAGACACTTTCCCCACTTTGCAGGCTAGGAAACCAAAATTCAGATGACCTAACCAGCCCAGGATCATTTAATTACACAGCTTGGAAATGGTCTACTCAACAAGGAATGTGGTCTTTGGTATGGAAAACCTTCACCTAAGCGAATCTCTCAATCTCTCTGGGACTCTGAAGCAAAGACAATTATTTTGAGATCTCATGTTCTTTACATTCATTCATTCAACAAATACTCATTGAGGACTTATATATATCAAGTATAAGTATTTTATTGTTTCTCCATATGTCTTACTTCTAGACTTTAAGATTCTTATGAAGTAATAGGTGTAAAACTATCATCATACTTGGTGCACAGTACATGATCAATAAAATTGATTGTTCTTCCTCATTTGCCCTAAGGGGAGGAATTTTATCTTAATAAAACCTGGTTTTCCACATGTTCCATAGACTGTTGTCATTGAGTCACTAAGTCGTGTCTGACTCTGCAACCCAGTGGGCTCTAACTTACCAGCCTTCTCTGTCCATGGCATTTTCCAGGCAAGAGTACTGGAATGAGTTGCCGTTTCCTTCTCTAGGGGATCTTTCCAGACCAGAGATAAAACCCATGTCTCCTGGCATTGGCAGGCAGATCCTTTATCACTGAGCTACCAGAGAAGCTAGCAGCCATAGCCTAGCTTACCTGCAAATACCTTACCATACCCATAGCCTAGCAGCCTGCAAATAATACATGAGTCATCTCTTCGCATGAGGTGGCAAAATACTGGAGTTTCAGCTTTAGCATCATTCCTTCCAAAGAACACCAAGGACCAATCTCCTTTAGAATGGACTGGTTGGATCTCTTTGCAGTCCAAGAGACTTTCAAGAGTCTTCTCCAACACCACAGTTCAAAAGCATCAATTCTCAGCTTTCTTCACAGTCCAACTCACATCCATACATGAGCACTGGAAAAACCATAGCCTTGACTAAATGGACCTTTAAGACTGATGCTGGGAGGGGTTGGGGGCAGGAAGAGAAGGGGATGACAGAGGATGAGATGGCTGGATGGCATCACCGACTTGATGGACATGAGTTTGGGTGAACTCTGGGAGTTGGTGATGGACAGGGAGGCCTAGTGTGCTGCAGTTCATAGGGTTGAAAAGAGTTGGACACAACTGAGCAACTGAACTGAACTGAATACATTTTGTTGCGTGAATGAGCAAAGATCTCTGATATGCTGTGAAGTGCCCAGCTTTGAGAAGTACATTGGAAATGTGAATCTTCCTTTAAGAAGGAAATTGGCATAATTTTCATAATGAAAATTATGAAATGACCTCCTTGGACCTAAAAGTATTTTCCTTCTGCCAGTAGGGTATTTAAATTCCCTCTGTGTACTGATAAGAAAACTGAATCACGGTTTTAGACAATCAGACTGAAGCTATTCTCCCAAGTAATACACTACAGATTTCCCCTGTTCTATGTTTCTTTCAATCCATATGAAGAGGAAAAAACCTCATTATTAAATTATTTTTAATAACAGACCTGTGCTTACCCATCTGAGATTTAAACTTCATACTTTGAAAGATATTTAATTGTGAAAAACCATAAAATGTGATGAGTACATGAACCTAATAGTTAATAAACTGTACTTATTGTGAATCACTTCAGATGTAAGCAAACTCAAAGTAACATTTCTAATTTTGTAAAATTTTTCCTAACTCTGATATTTTCTTCAAAAATGATGTTTTTAAAAGAGCAGATTTTAATTTTGTGAAAGCAGCTTCAATTTGTGGCCTCTCTTTGCAGAAGGAGGGGCTTCCCTGGTGGTTAAGTGGTAAAGAATCTGCCTGCAGTGCAGGAGACTTGGGTTTGATCCCTTGGTCCAGAAGATCCCCTGGAGAAGGAAACAGCAACTCACTCCAGTATTCTTGCCTGGGGAATCCCATGGACAGAGGAGCCTGGCATAGCCTACAGTCCATGGTGTCGCAAAGAGTCAGACATGACTTAGCAAATAAATAACAACAAACAACTTCTGCAGAAGACTGTAACAAATTAGAATCAGTTATGAGTCAGTCTGAGAATTTCTAAACTGACACACAGCACAGAACTTTGTTTATACCTTGACATCTGTTGCTTACTGGCTTTGTGATCCTAAACAATATACTTACCTAACCATGTTCTCTTTTTTAAAAGAGCAGGCATTAGATGAAATCTTTAAGATACTGTTCATCCCTGAAATTTAATTAAATTATATCATTTAACTTCTCTAAGATGAAATCAACTGATCTGTAAAGTGATCATAATTCTTGTCCTGTCTTTTACACTTATTACATAAGAGCATGTCATAAGCCTGTTAAATTAAGCCCATACAAATTTAGAAAGATGGTAACAATGACCCCCTATGCAAGACAGCGAAAGAGTCATAGATGTAAAGAACAGACTTTTATACTATGTGGGAGAAGGTGAGGGTAAGACAATATGAGAGAATAGCATTGAAACATGTACATTACCATATGTAAAACAGATGACTGGTGCAAGTTCAATGCATGAAGCAGGGCACTCAAAGCTGGTGCTCTGGGACAACCCAGAGGGATTGGGTAGGGAAGGAGGTGGGAGGGGGATTCAGGATGGAAGGACACCTGTACACCCATGACTGATTCATGTCGGTGTATGATGAAAACCACCACAATATTGTAATTAGCCTACAATTAAAATTAAAAATATATATGTTGAGTTATATCTGAGTGGAAAAAGAAATTAAACCCATACAAATATAAGGTATATATAGTAAGCGTGAAAGTGAAGTTGCTCAGTCGTGTCCACTCTTTGCAACCCCACAGACTATAGCCTACCAGGCTCCTCCGTCCATGGGATTTTCCAGGCAAGAATACTGGAATGGGTCGCCATTTCCTTCTCCAGGGCATCTTCCCGACCCAGGGATTGAAACTGGGTCTCCCGCATTGTAGGCAGATGCTTTACTGTCTGAGCCACCAGGGAAGTCCATGGTAAGTATAAGCCCATATAAATATAAGGCATTATTTTTCAAAACCCCACAAATCCTAGGCCTGGGTGAGTTTTACCAGGCACTCTCACCTGAGAAGAAAACATTGTCAGGTAAACAAATTTGCCTTTGCAATAAATCACCTTCCTTTCTCCTCTTTCCTGAATTCCAGTCCAGGGTGCATTTATCCCTAAGCCTGCCCAGGGCTGACAGGGACCACTTCACATTGGCCTGGCTATTTACTCCTTTGTATACCCCCATGCTGTCTCTTCCTTTTGCACCATAGTACAGAGCATAGTTTGGCTCTGCCTGCTTCTCTTGTCTGCCTCCTCATCCGTTGAAGTTTATCTATGCTATATCTCAAATACTCAAGATCAGGCTTTTTGCCTTTCAGTATGATAATCATAAAAGAGACCTGTGCTAGAAACAGTGTTATCACCTTCGTAATATAACCTCGGGATAAAAAGTAGTATGCTTCCTACAATTCCTGTTTTACTTAGTCTGAAGTAAGATAGTGTCAAATATATGGAGATATCTGAAAAACGAATAAGTTAAGGACTAATATAGGGCTTCTCTTGTGGCTCAGCTGGTAAAGAGTTCGCCTGCAATGAGGGAGACCTGGGTTCAATCCCTGGTTTGGGAAGATCCCCTGGAGAAGAGAAAAGCTACCCACACCAGTATTCTGGCCTGGAGAATTCCATGGACTCTATAGTCCATGGAGTCACAAAGAGTCAAGACACGGCTTAGTAACTTTCACTTTCAAGGACTAATACAGTTAATAAATCTGATATAAGTTATTCAAGCCATAAAAATGGGAAGGTTTTCCCAAGGAAGCTTATATAAGATAATGATTTGGTTTTAATTTTTAAAACAATAATAAAGACTTATACTAACTCTTTGGTTCTCAAAGCAGTTTGACCTCTCACTCAATCATCCTAACAACCCTGCACCATAGCCAGATAGTTGATTCTAATTGTACAAAATGGAACAACAGAAGAATTACATATCTAGTCCAAAAGTTTATGGTAAAGCTGAAACAAGAGCACAGGTCATGCAACTTCTAGTTGAATAACTTTCTACTACACCCTGCTTCTACAAGGTACCATGGTAAGATGTTAAAAAAAATCACAAGTTGACTTTTAATCAAGTCTAGAGGGGAAAAAAACTAGGACAGAACTGAACAGAGTCATTAAGTTGCTTGTTGTTTGTTAGAGATGAAATTCCCTACCTAGGGTGAACCTTCTCAGGTTAAGTTTTGGCTGCTGGGTCTTGGCTGTTTTTTATATATTTAAAGCATAATCCTACTAGGTAAGAATATATTGAGAACTCTATTTGAGTGAGTCATCAAATACTTTATTACAGAAAAGAGCAGTGTAATATACTGAGTTTCAACAGAAACAAATGCTGCCTTGTACCTTCTACTGCCCATGCCACTGGAGGAGGGTGATTTCTCCATGATTCTGTGACTTGTCCCACTGGTTTTCTGCCCATTTTTCATGCTCTTAACCTTTGAACGCCAACTCAGTGGTGTCAATAGTCATTCAAAACCAAAAGAAGCAGTGTAAAGATCAGAGGAACTTAGAGGCCCAAGTTTTGAAGATGAGTGATTACTTCTTATATCCATTATTCATGAGCATAACTGTTAAATAAAAAGAATAATTTTTTAAAACTGACCTCAGCAAAGTTTTACACTGGGCAAAGTCTTATTGTTAGCATTCTTTGAAGTGTTGGTAGTGACCCAACATCTGTATTTTCTGAGCAGAGAGAGAATTGATACCTGTCCTACACACCCATGGCAACCCACTCCTGTGTTCTCGCCTGGAGAATCCCAGGGACGGGTGAGCCTGGTGGGCTGCCATCTATGGGTCGCATAGAGTTGGACACAACTGAAACGACTTAGCAGCAGCTGCAGCAGCTACACACCCATCCTCCTCCCCATTGTTATACCAAAATGGAAGCAGAACTCTAGATGTATCAAGTACACAACATTCAGATGTGTAGCCTAGTGGCATCACCCTGTCATGCCTCTCTCTTTATTCCTGTTTGCCTCATCTGATGTCAGGTCAGCAAATATAACCAAACATAACCACTATAATTTTTTTTTCTTTCTCAAATTTGAACATACAGCCATGCAAGGGACTTCATTGGCTGTATGTTGGGTAGGGATCAATTTTGTCTTCATGAAACCTTGAAATCATCAAAGTTCAGATGGATAGTTATTTAGTTTGCATGGAAGAGAAAGGTACTGGGGTGGGAGGAAGACGCTAATTGGAGAAAGTGGGTAGGCAAGTTTGCTATAATCCATTTTCCTGTGAGAATTCTCAAAAACCTGGGGTGGGGGTTGAGGTAATAGTTGCCAACATAGATACCTACTGCAGTAAGGCTTTGAGGTTGTTGCTGGAATACCCAAGGCGTGTAGCCTCCTTGACCAGAAGTCTAGCAGAAATTAGGAAGCAAGACATACAGATATGAGACAATGTATAAAAGTAGCAACTTCATTATCTCTTCAAGTGTCCTAGTTGAACATTCAGTTCAGTCGCTCAGCTCAGTCATGTCCAACTCTTTGTGACCCCATGAACTGCAGCACGCCAGGCCTCCCTGTCCATTACCAACTCCCAGAGTCCACCCAAACCCATGTCCACTGAGTCAGTGATGCCATCCAACCATCTCATCCTCTGTTGTCCCCTTCTCCTCCTGCCCTCAGTCTTTCCCAGCATCAGAGTCTTTTCAAATGAGTCAGCTCTTCTCATCAGGTGGCCAAAGTATTGGAGTTTCAGCTTCAGCATCAGTCCTTCCAATGAATATTCATTGTCCACTGAGTCAGTGATGCCATCCAACCATCTCATCCTCTGTTGTCCCCTTCTCCTCCTGCCCTCAGTCTTTCCCAGCATCAGAGTCTTTTCAAATGAGTCAGCTCTTCTCATCAGGTGGCCAAAGTATTGGAGTTTCAGCTTCAGCATCAGTCCTTCCAATGAATATTCAGGACTGATTTCCTTTAGGATGGACTGGTTGGATATCCTTGCAGTCCAAGGGAATCTCAAGAGTCTTTTCCAACACCACAGTTCAAAAGCATCAATTCTTTGGCACTCAGCTTTCTTCACAGTCCAACGCTTGCATCTATACATGACCACTGGAAAAACCATAGCCTTGACTAGATGGACCTTTGTTGGCAAAGTAATATCTCTGCTTTTCAATATGCTGTCTAGGTTGGTCATAACTTTCCTTCCAAGGAGTAAGCGTCTTTTAATTTCATGGATGCAGTCACCATCTGCAGTGATTTTGGAGCCCAAAAAAATTAAGTCTGACACTGTTTCCCCATCTATTTACCATGAAGTGATGGGACTAGATGCCATGATCTTAGTTTTCTGAATGTTGAGCTTTAAGCCAACTTTTTCACTCTCCTCTTTCACTTTCATCAAAAAACTCTTTAGTTCCTCTTCACTTTCTGCCATAAGGGTGGCTTCATCTGCATATCTGAGGTTATTGATATTTCTCTTGGCAGTCTTGATTCCAGCTTGTGCTTCCTCCACCCCAGCGTTTCTCATGATGTACTCTGCATAGAAGTTAAATAAGCAGGGTGACAATGTACAGCCTTGATGTACTCCTTTTCCTATTTGGAACCAGTCTGTTGTTCCATGTGCAGTTCTAACTGTTGCTTCCTGACCTGCATACAGGTTTCCCAAGAGGCAGGTCAGGTGGTCTGGTATTCCTATCTCTCTCAGAATTTTCCACGGTTTATTGTGATCCACACAGTCAAAGGCTTTGGTATAGTCAATAAAGCAGAAATAGATGTTTTTCTGGAACTCTTCCTTTTTCCATGATCCAGAGGATGTTGGCAATTTGATCCCTGGTTCCTCTGCCTTTTCTAAAACCAGCTTGAACATCAGGAAGTTCACGGTTCACATATTGCTGAAGCCTGGCTTGGAGAATTTTGAGCATTACTTGACTAGCACGTGAGATGAGTGCATTGTGTGGTAGTTAGAGCATTCTTTAGCATTGCCTTTCTTTGGGATTGGAATGAAAACTGACCTTTTCCAGTCCTGTGGCCACTGCTGAGTCTTCCAAATTTGCTGGCATATTGAGTGCAGCACTGTCACAGCATCATCTTTCAGGATTTGAAATAGTTCAACTGGAATTCCATCACCTCCACTAGCTTTGTTCATAGGGATGCTTCCTAAGGCCCACTTGGCTTCACATTCCAGGATGTCTGGCTCTAGATGAGTAATCACACGTGATTATCTGGGTCGTGAAGATCTTTTTTGTACAGTTCTTCTGTGTATTCTTGCCACCTCTTAATATCTTCTGCTTCTGTTAGGTCCAGACCATTTCTGTCCTTTATCGAGCCCATCTTTGCATGAAATGTTCCCTTGGTATCTCTAATTTTTTGAAGAGATCTCTAGTCTTTCCCATTCTATTGTTTTCCTCTATTTCTTTGCATTAATCGCTGTGGAAGGCTTTCTTATCTCTCCTTGCTATTCTTTGGAACTCTGCATTCAGATGCTTATATCTTTCCTTTTCTCCTTTGCTTTTTGCTTCTCTTCTTTTCACAGCTATTTGTAAGACCTACTCAGACAGCCATTTTGCTTTTATGCATTTCTTTTCCGTGGGGATGGTCTTGTTCCCTGTCTCCTGTACAATGTCAGAAACCTCCATCCATAGTTCATCAGGCAGTCTATCAGATCTAGTCCCTTAAATCTATTTCTCACTTCCACTGTACAATCGTAAGGGATTTGATTTAGGTCATACCTGAATAATCTAGTGGTTTTCCCTACTTTCTTCAATTTAAGTCTGAATTTGGCAATAAAGAATTCATGATCTGAGCCACAGTCAGCTCCCAGTCTTGTTTTTGCTGACTGTATAGAGCTTCTCCATCTTTGGCTGCAAAAAATATAATCAGTCTGATTTCAGTGTTGACCGTCTGGTGATGTCCACGTGTGGCGTCTTGCATTGATATAAGCATCAGCAAAATACTCATATTGGATTTCTCTTCCTAGTTTGGCATGAGACTAGGAACAGGAAAGATTAAAGGGATAATTTGAGAAGCTAGTGCTAGAGGTAACTGCCAGCAAGTTCCCTCTTGAAAGCAGTAGGTAGGTAATCAGGAAAAAGTAAATTAACAGCTTCTCTAGAGAAACTGATGTAAAGAATGGGAGCATTAAGATGGACCCTAAAGCTAAGATTTCTACGAAGGAATAAGCCACACAAGTAGGAAAATAGATAAAAACCAAAGAGTGAACTAAGGCGGATAAAACACTTTTCCTAGATAATTTTTTAAAACCCCATCTTTGTTCAGGCATAGCCCTTTAAATTTTATAAAGTGCCAGAAGTAAAGGCTTTTCTTTCAGAAATGAAAACCTAGGTGTGTATTAGAAGAAACACTTTTCTCATAAAAAATGCATCTATGGCAGGGTCCCTGAGGCGGCCTTCGCCACTGTCCTCTCTCTGAGGAGGAAACACTCTAGAAAGATGTGTGAAAAGATGAGGAGGAGCTGGATGGGGATGAGCCAGGAGCCAGGTAATGCCACGTCAGGGAGACCATGGGGTCTGACAGAGATGATTCCCCAGAGGCTCCAGCCCACGGCAGGAGCCACTTTTCATCACTTTGTCTCTCTGGTTCCAATAAAATACAGGTTCTACAGAACAGCCTTGTGAGTTGAGGCCACCTCCTTCCTGATCCGGGCTCTTCCTGTTATTTTCCACACTGAAGAGATGCTTCTAACCTCATCATAGGGCTGTCAGAAGGAATGCCTGTAGCTCTACCTTCACTTCCTGGAAAGGTCTAGATGGTTCTTACGATAACTGCAGTGTCTTGGTGGGAAAATATTTGAAATTCAGTACTGTTTGGATTGCTGATTCCTAAGATAAAATAAAATACTTTCCTTTTAAATGATGACACCTTGATCTCTCTAAACCTGGTGAGGAGAATTTTCTCGGCCTCATCTCACACAGGGACTCCCAAGCTCATCTGTGCCCACCAAGATGTTCTGACTTATACCTCCTGTCCTCACTCCGATAACAGAGTGTGGAGTGCAGCCCCGTCCTCCCGCTCTGGCCATCCACTTCTTTCCCGGCATTGTTCCAAGCCAGAAGATGTAGGGTAGGAGCAGGTACCAGTGGGAGAGATGTCCCCTGCCCCTAATGACTCTTTGGTTTTCATTTTAGAATGGAGATGCTGGGGAGAGACATGCACACATTAAGAAACAGACCAGATACATTACAGTTGTAGCATAAGTCAGCCGCTGTGAATGGAGAGGGCGAGGGCCCACAGCAGTCAAACACCAGCTGGGACTGTGGGTGACAGAGCAGGTGCTCATTTCCTGTGTGCAAGTTGGCAGTTAGACCTCTGTGCCTGTGTTAAAAAAAAATAAAAAGTACTCACTTTTTGTCTTTAAATATTAAAATGATTCAAACTGGAAGAAAAAAAGATACTGTACGTTTAACAGTCAAGGTCAAGACCAGGAAAGCTTCCCCATCCCTCTGTCCAGCATCACCAGCATCATTACCCAGCTTAACTATCACACATAGAAAGGAATATACTTGATCTCCAAATAACCACCACCAGGAATTAACAGGGGTTAGTATTTTGCCATGTGTTCTTCAGAGCTTTTTTTTTCCTTAATAATTTTATTTACTTACTCATTTTGGCTCACTGAGCCTCCTTTGCTTCATGCAGACTTTCTGTAGTTGTGGCGGGCTTCTCACTGCAGTGGCTTCTCTTGCTGTGGAGCACAGCCACTCAGGCCTCAGTAGTTGTTGCCCAGGCTCAGTCATGGCTCATCGGCTCTAGAGCATGGACTCAGGAGCTGTGGGGCACAGGGTTAGTTGCTCTGTGGCACGTGGAATCTTCTTGGACCCAGGGATAGAACCCATGTCTCCTATCTCAGCAGGTGGATTCTTTATCACTATGCCACCAGGGAAGTCTGAGTTGTTCTTTTTTTATGTTTCAGCTAAAGCTCCAATGCTATACTATCTCTTTCCCACTTGGTCCCAGAATTAGCCACTATCTTGCAGCTGTTTATTATTCCTATTCTTATTTTATACTTTTATTATATAGGTTTATGTCTAGATTCAGTACAGAATTATTTGGGGCTTGTGTGTGTATACTTAAATAGGATCCCACTTTTTGGGCTTCCCTGATGGCTCAGACAGTAAAGAATCCACCTGCAATGCAGGAGACCTGGGTTTGATCCCTGGGTTAGGAAAATCCCCTGAAGGAGGGCATGGCAACCCACTCCAGTATTCTTGCCTGGAGACTCCCCATGGACAGAGCAGCCTGGCGGGTCGCAAAGAGTCAGACATGACGGAGAGACTCGGCATAGCACAGTATACAGTTCCTAATCTCTTAACAATATTTTTTATACTCAATATTGTTTTGAGGTTGATCTGTGTCTATACATATAAGTCTAGTTCACTCATTTTAATTTCTGTGTGGTTTTAAAGTATGGAAGTAAGCTGTCTGCAGTTTGTTTATCCATTCTACTGCTGATGGATATTAGATTGTTTTCACTTCTTGGACTACTCTTTAATAAACTTCCTGTCTAAAATTTTGTTTGAATTCACAGACTCTCAAGAAAAAAAATACAATCACAACCAAGTAAAAAACAACTTCTTTGCATATTTTTTTGTGTATGTGTGTGAAACAGCAATATGAAAAGTTGAGGTATTTTCATTTTTAAAAATTACTGGAATTTTTTTTCCAGTAAAACTAACACGTTTCCAGTAAACAAATCAAAAGCAAGATATATAGTGTGGTTTATTTTATGACCAGAAAGAGAGTCATAAGTACTTTCAGTTTCTAAATTACACATTTCTCAATTGTTTTAGGTTTTTATCAACAAGCCAACATTGCTCTGATAATCCAAAGTCAAAACCACTTTAATTTTCTTATGTTGTTTATTTGTTTACTTTCATATATATACACATGTATGTATATAGTGATATAGTAAAATCGCTCAGTCGTGTCTGACTCTTTGTGACCCCATGGACTGTAGCCTACCAGGCTCCTCTGTCTATGGGATTTTCCAGGCAATAGTCCTGAAGTGGATTGCCATTTCCTTCTCCAGGGGATCTTCCCAACCCAGGACTCGAACCCAGGTCTCCCGCATTGTAGACAGACACTTTACTGTCTGAGCCACCAGGGAAGTCAAATCTGGGCCCACGGTAGTGAAAGTGCAGGGCCCTAACCATTCTACTGCCGAGGAATTCTCTAAATATCATATTTGTAATGTAGATATTGTGTTGTTCAAACACAGTAGGCTCTTAATTGAATACAATCTCCTATTTGGTAGGATTTATTCTTGAGCTCTGAGATAAAGGCCCAAACTAATTCTACTCAAGATATGAGGAGAGGGAGTGGTACCCAGCCTCACTTTCATTTGATTTGTGTATTGTGTGGTCATTTCACTTCCTGTTGGCAATTGTGACCCATGAATGGCCTCCACCTGTCTCATTAAACCAATTAGACTTGAGGAACTGGATTTTATCCTGTAAACTTTACAGTATAAAGAATGTTTTCTTAATAAAAAGGAATAACTTGAGTGTTCTAGGAAAACTTGAATGTTCTAAGAAGTTTTTCTTAGAACACTTGAATGTTTTAAAGAATACTTGAGAATATTCTTAAACTTTTCTGTAATTCACTTAAAGTGCTTTTTAAAACTAATAATAATGTTTATACGTGCTAAGCTCAGGCTATAAAGAAAACAGTGTTTTGAAGGAATGGATGTGGTTACCATTCTCTAATTCATTTAAAGAAGTATTTAAAAACACATGTAATAAAGGTAGATATAAGTGTGCTATGGTCATGCTACTTTGACAAGAGTATTATTTCAAGGGAACTGGAGTAACTTGAGAGAAAAGAAATTCAGGAAGATGACTCCTAGAGTTTTATGAAGTCCTGGGAGTTTCTCCCAGGTGTACATCCATATACTTGACCCTAAAGAGCATACCACAGACTTTGAGAATGGCACTAAGACATAGACCTTCACCCAGGTCCCAGACTGGTCGTTGGGTGGCACACATATGCAGTAGATCTGAATAGTATCACAAAGACTTTGAAAAGGGAAACGACGTTGAAAATACAATTCACAGTAGATGGGTCAGAACTTGTGACTTGAACCAAACTAGGTCAGTTGCTTGCTAAAATAAAAATATCAGTGTTTTCCATAGGATTTAAATAAGATCCAGAGTCTTATAATTTTCAAATGTCGAGGATACAATCCAAACTCACATGGCATATGAAGAGTCAGGAAATCTCAATTTGCATGGGAAAAGACAATCAATAGACATCAGTGATGACACAGATGTTGGAATTATTTTTAAAAAGCCACTATTATAAAAACGTCTTGAGGGGAACTTTCCTGGTAGTCCAGTGGTTAAGACTCCCACTTCCTATGCAGGTTGGAACCTCAGGCTCTCCCTAAGGTCCCACATCCAGTTACACTGGAAAAGAGAAGTTGTTGGCGTTAGATGTGTAACAAGAACTCTACTGTTGGCAGGGGGCCAGCATGACCTTGTATAAAATGATCGCTTCTGTAGCAAACCTGTGAATAAGGGTGGAGGATACTTTCTACAAATTGGTTCAGAAACTATGTAGAATAAAGCAGAAACAATAGGTTTTCACTCAAAGTACCTGCTAGTTTTTGTTCTTGGCACACATTTCTCTAGGGCTTCTATAAAGTATTCAAAAATATTCTCTAGGTTTGTTGACTTTATAAAATCCTCTTATTTGTATATTTTGACATGAGTTAAATGAAGTTTTTCAGTTTTCTCTGACTAAAATATTGAAATCAATCTCGTTATAATCAGTACTGCATGGTATTGGTGCAGAATGCTATTCCTTTCTTCTCCCATTTCCACAGAACGGAGGGAACTTCCATTCCCCATAGAGATATAGTCTCCCTTTCCTCTCCCATTTCCCCAAGTGAACAGTGACCTATCTGATGGCTAAGAAGTGGAGAATAACCTCTGAGACTTCCCTTTTCTGAAGTGGCAAGTCCTCCAGACCCACTCTCAGCTCCCCCATCTCCACAAGGGAGACCTGGAGATGCCCAGCTATGCCAGTGACTGGGTAAGTAGATTCAGTTCAAGGAGGATGATTGGGAAGTGCTTCTGGCTCACATCCAAACAACCATCTCTCTCTCATTCAGCTTTTCCAGTAATGAAGCTAATTTTGATCTCCAGCTATCTGACTCCTATGTCTGCTTTTCCATTCGTTACCTCTTTGAAAACCTTAGCATGTAGTTGTTCCCTCAGAGAAAATTGTTCTTCTTTCATGGAGTAATAGTACCATATTGTAGCCTTCTGTGATTTGTATAAACCATCTCATATTTTTCATATTCAAATTGGTCATCCTGTCCTATGTGGTTTTAGGATTTCATTTCATGCTTAGGGAGGTCATCTATATCTCCATGATATAAAATGATTTTCATAGATGAATCTAAATAGATAGGGTGTGTGCTTGCTGCTGCTGCTGCTGCTAGGTTGCTTCAGTCGTGTCCAACTCTGTGCGACCCCATAGCTGCAGCCCACCAAGCTCCCCTGTCCCTAGGATTCTCCAGGCAAGAATACTGGAGTGTGCTTAATGGATACTTAAACTTATTAACATTTTGATAGCCTGAATTGTACATTAAAATCAACAGGCTCCAGTACTTCCCTGGTGGTCCAGTGGTTAAGAATCCACCTGCCAATGCAGGGGCAGGTTCGACCCTTGGTCTGGGAACTAAGACCCCACATGTTGCCAAGCAACTAAGCCTGTGAGCCACAACTACTGAGTCCACATGCTCTAGACAGAGCCCGTGCTCTGCAACAAGAGAAGCCACCTCAATAAGAAGCCTGCTCACTGCAACTAGAGAAAGCCCACGTGCAGCGACAAGAGCCCATGCACCACAGCAAAGACCCAGAGAAGCCAAAAATAATAAATAAAAATACTTTTTTTTTAACCCATAGGCTCCTGCTTTAGAGAATTTGAAATTTTTTTGCCTTTAAAAGAAAAAATTCTGTTTCATTCCAATGTCCTAGTCCTCCCCATATGTTTACTCACAAACACACACACCCCTTAAATTTTTTTGATGTCAGAAATATCCTTAGTTTTTATGAAGACATATATAGCACCTGCCTTTTTGTTAAATACTTTTTATTGTCATATATTTCATAGATCATACATTATATGGCGCCAAGCAATTTTAAACATGTTCTTTCTGTATTGGACCTTTCTGTCTCAGTCAAGAATTAGCTAATTAGCTATTACTGAAACTGTACTGCATCAAGGTTTCCAACTGGGTAAACAGCTGTGCATTTCCCCCTCCCCTCTGCACACCATCCTCTGACATGCCCTGATACTGGCCAAGCCTTGGTAGCAATCAAAAAAAAAAAAAAAAAAACTACATTCCATAATAACTGTCACAGTCTTTGTGCCCAACCCTTATTTTGGTAAATGCACCAAGACACATTTAGTCCACAATACCACCAAATGTCTAGTACCTAGCATAACATCGGACACCAGTGCTCAATAAGTATTCATTTAATGGATGTATGAATGAAGAATTCACAAAAGAGTTCTTTTAAATTTTATGTACTCCTATGACCTTGAAAATATAGCTTGTTTCATTAAATGGGCGTTATACCATTTGTACGGAACACATTCATAGACCCGTAATTATGACAATATTCTCACTTCCTTAGTTCTATTCGTAGCTTTATATGCTTTGGACACCTCAACTTTCATGGACCCAGGAATATGTTATTCCCCTTGTTATACTCATTTCTCATCATGAACTCAAAGGTATTAATATGAATTGAGTACCATTTAGGAAAAATTCTGTTTTGGGGGTTGAATCCTTAGGGATCTCTCCTCTATTGACTTTCTTTAAAAAAAATTATTACTAATTATTATCATTTATTTTGGCAAGTGCTGGGTCTTTTTGCAGCACACAGGAGGCTTCTTTAGTTACAGTCCTTGGGCTTAGTTGTAGCTTGTGGGATCGTAATTCCCTGACCAGCAATGGAACCCGGGCCCCCTGCACTGGGTGCCTGGAGTCTTAGCCACTAGACCACCGGGAAAGCCCCTCCATTGACTTCCTAATGTTCTCTGAGTCACTTCTTCCTTTGGTGTTTCTGCTTCTAGATAGAGCATCTTCTCTCCAAGTGGTCTGTCCTGGCCTCTCCTAACTGGAAACCTCCGCTGCTCAGTGTCCACCCAGCATGGAAGCAGCTCACCTCCACGCGTCTCAATTCCACCTCTCTCTCTGTCGTTCCTGTCCTCGAGAGCCCCTGGTGAGCACGGTCCAGGCCACTTAGTTCTCTGACTGACCCCCTTTGGCAGCAATAGTAGATGCTGTTGGCGTCCATCTGAGGCCACCTGCAGCTGCAGGAGACACTTGCCAACATGCCAACAGTGTCCCACCCCAAGCACCCCTGTCTTGTCTCTCTGCTCCTCAAATCTGATTCTCCTTCATTATCGTGGTTTCTGAAATCAGCTATTTACAAAGTCTTTGCTCCCATGAATGTATTTTGCTCTCTGTGTTTGCTGTTTTTTCAGCAATGATTCTAACATGGGGTGGTGGGAAAGTAGAAATGTATTGAGTCTAGATTTCCACCCCAGGTGCTATGTGTGTGTGTGTGTGTGTGTGTGTGTAAATCAGCTCTTTTTTTTCTTTTTTTTGCCACACTGCACAGCATATGAGATCTTAGTTCCCGCACCAAGTATCAAACCTGCACCCCCAGCACTGGAAGCATAGAGTCTTAACCACTGGGAAATCTCAGCTCTTTCTTTTTCTATAATTAAAGAAGAACATGCCTAAAGTTAGAAAATATGTGTATCAAACAGCACAGAGAACAATTCAGACTCCTAATCTCATTTTCAAGAGGCAACAAATATTGTTAACTTTCTAATATATTCTTCCAGAAATATTCCAAGTATAAAATGCACAAGAATCTAATATGGATTCCTTTTTTTACCTAAAGGAAAGCATAACATAGAGTTTAAATTTCACCATATATATCATGGTTCACTCCAAATACTTTACTTTTTTCCTCATAACAATGTTCTATTTGGAAATGCCATAACTTACCTAACCTATCCTTTTTGGGCATTTGGGTTGTTTAACTCATTTGCTATCACAAACAGCTCTGCCTCG
This sequence comes from Aepyceros melampus, assembly GCA_006408695.1. NCBI lineage: Eukaryota > Metazoa > Chordata > Mammalia > Artiodactyla > Bovidae > Aepyceros > Aepyceros melampus. The sequence continues at coordinate 601,781 of SJXQ01012281.1, forward strand.
AACATCCTTGTTGTTGTTCAGTTGCTAAGTCGTGTCCAGCTCTTTCCGACCCCATGGACTGCAGCATGCCAGGCCTCCCTGTCCATCACCAACTCCTGGAGCTTGTTCAAACTCATGTCCATTGAGTCGATGATGCCATCCAACCATCTCATCCTCTGTCGTCCCCTTCTCCTCCTGTCTTCAATCTTTCCCAGCATCAGGGTCTTTTCTAATCAGTCAGCTCTTTGTATCAGATGTCCAAAATATTGGAGCTTCAGCTTCAGCATCAGTCCTTCCAATGAATATTCAGAATTAATTTCCTTTAGTATTGACTAGTTTGATCTCCATCCTTATACACATATTTCTGTATAAGTACACTTTAGTTAACACTTATTCTTGCCTTGAGAACCCCATGAACAGTATGAAAAGGCAAAATGATAGGATACCAAAAGAGGAACTCCCCAGGTCATTAGGTGCCCAATATGCTACTGGAGCTCAGTGGAGAAATAACTCCAGAAAGAATGAAGGGATGGAACCAAAGCAAAAACAATATCCAGTTGTGGATGTGACTGGTGATAGAAGCAAGATCCGATGCTGTAAAGAGCAGTATTGCATAGGAACCTGGAATAGCAGGTCCATGAATCAAGGCAAATTGGAAGTGGTCAAACAAGAGATGGCAAGGGTGAACGTCGACATTCTAGGAATCAGAGAACTAAAATCGACTAGAATGGGTGAATTTAACTCAGATGACGATTATATCTACTACTGCGGGCAGGGATCTCTCAGAAGAAATGGAGTAGCCATCATGGTCAACAAGAGAGTCCGAAATGCAGTACTTGGATGCAATCTCAAAAATGACAGAATGATCTCTGTTCGTCTCCAAGGCAAACCATTCAATATCACAGTTATCCAAGTCTATGCCCCAACCAGTAACACTGAAGAAACTGAAGTTGAACGGTTTTATGAAGACCTACAAGATCTTTTAGAACTAACACCCAAAAAAGATGTCCTTTTCATTATAGGGGACTGGAATGCAAATGTAGGAAGTCAAGAAACACCTGGAGTAACAGGCAAATTTGGCCTTGGAATGCGGAATGAAGCAGGCCAAAGACTAATAGAGTTTTGCCAAGAAAATGCACTGGTCATAGCAAACACCCTCTTCCAACAACACAAGAGAAGACTCTACACATGGACATCACCAGATGGTCAACACCGAAATCAGATTGATTATATTCTTTGCAGCCAAAGATGGAGAAGCTCTATACAGTCAACAAAGACAAGACCGGGAGCTGACTGTGGCTCAGATCATGAACTCCTGATTGCCAAATTCAGACTTAAATTGAAGAAAGTGGGCAACACCACTAGACCATTCAGGTATGACCTAAATCAAATCCCTTATGATTATACAGTGGAAGTGAGAAATAGATTTAAAGGTCTAGATCTGATAGATAGAGTGCCTGATGAATTATGGAATGAGGTTCGTGACATTGTACAGGAGATAGGGATCAAGACCATCCCCATGGAAAAGAAATGCAAAAAGGCAAAATGGCTGTCTGGGGAGGCCTTACAAATAGCTGTGAAAAGAAGAGAAGCAAAAAGCAAAGGAGAAAAGGAAAGATATAAGCATCTGAATGCAGAGTTCCAAAGAATAGCAAGAAGAGATAAGAAAGCCTTCTTCAGCGATCAATGCAAAGAAATAGAGGAAAAGAACAGAATGGGAAAGACTAGAGATCTCTTCAAGAAAATTAGAGATACCAAGGGAACATTTCATGCAAAGATGGGCTCGATAAAGGACAGAAATGGTCTGGACCTAACAGAAGCAGAAGATATTAAGAAGAGGTGGCAAGAATACACGGAAGAACTGTACAAAAAAGATCTTCATGACCCAGATAATCATGATGATGTGATGACTAATCTAGAGCCAGACATCTTGGAATGTGAAGTCAAGTGGGCCTTAGAAAGCATCACTACGAACAAAGCTAGTGGAGGTGATGGAATTCCAGTTGAGCTGTTTCAAATCCTGAAAGATGATGCTGTGAAAGTGCTGCACTCAATATGCCAGCAAATTTGGAAAACTCAGCAGTGGCCACAGGACTGGAAAAGGTCAGTTTTCATTCCAATTCCAAAGAAAGGCAATGCCAAAGAATGCTCAAACTACCGCACAATTGCACTCATCTCACATGCTAGTAAAGTAATGCTCAAAATTCTCCAAGCCAGACTTCAGCAATACGTGAACCGTGAACTCCCTGATGTTCAAGCTGGTTTTAGAAAAGGCAGAGGAACCAGAGATCAAATTGCCAACATCCGCTGGATCATGGAAAAAGCAAGAGAGTTCCAGAAAAACATCTATTTCTGCTTTATTGACTATGCCAAAGCCTTTGACTGTGTGGATCACAATAAACTGTGGAAAATTCTGAAAGAGATGGGAATACCAGACCACCTGACCTGCCTCTTGAGAAATCTGTATGCAGGTCAGGAAGCAACAGTTAGAACTGGACATGGAACAACAGACTGGTTCCAAATAGGAAAAGGAGTACGTCAAGGCTGTATATTGTCACCCTGCTTATTTAACTTCTATGCAGAGTACATCATGAGAAACGCTGGACTGGAAGAAACACAAGCTGGAATCAAGATTGCCGGGAGAAATATCAATAACCTCAGATATGCAGATGACACCACCCTTATGGCAGAAAGTGAAGAGGAGCTAAAGAGCCTCTTGATGAAAGTGAAAGAGGAGAGTGAAAAAGTTGGCTTAAAGCTCAACATTCAGAAAACGAAGATCGTAGCATCTGGTCCCATCACTTCATGGGAAATAGATGGGGAAACAGTAGAAACAGTGTCAGACTTTATTTTTCTGGGCTCCAAAATCACTGCAGATGGTGACTGCAGCCATGAAATTAAAAGATGCTTACTCCTTGGAAGAAAAGTTATGACCAACCTAGATAGTATATTCAAAAGCAGAGACATTACTTTGCCGACTAAGGTCCGTCTAGTCAAGGCTATGGTTTTTCCTGTGGTCATGTATGGATGTGAGAGTTGGACTGTGAAGAAGGCTGAGTGCCGAAGAATTGATGCTTTTGAACTGTGATGTTGGAGAAGACTCTTGAGAGTCCTTTAGACTGCAAGGAGATCCAACCAGTCTATTCTGAAGAAGATCAACCCTGGGATTTCTTTGGAAGGAAAGATGCTAAAGCTGAAACTGCAGTACTTTGGCCACCTCATGCAAAGTGTTGACTCACTGGAAAAGACTCTGATGGTGGGAGGGATTGTGGGCAGGAGGAGAAGGGGACGACCGAGGATGAGATGGTTGGATGGCATCACGGACTCAATGGACGTGAGTCTGAGTGAACTCTGGGAGATGGTAATGGACAGGGAGGCCTGGCGTGCTGTGATTCACTGTGTCGCAAAGAGTTGGACATGACTGAGTGACTGAACTGAACTGAACTGAACTGATAAAGGACCCCAATGCTGGGAAAGATTGAAGGCCAGAGGAGAAGATGACAGAGAATTGGATGGTTGGATGACATCACCAACTTGATGGACATCAGTTTGACCAAGCTCTGGGAGTTGGTGACAGGGAAGCCTGGCATGCTGCAGTCCATGGGGTTTCAGAGAGTTGGAGACAGCTGAGCAACTAAGTTGAACTGAATCTATTTTGAGTTTTGTTTTGTTTTTTTTTAATATGGTGTTAGAGAATAATCTACCCACATGACGTCTATGGGGTTGCACAGAGTCAGACATGACTGAAGTGACTTAGCAGCAGCAGCAGCAAAAAATAACCTAATTTCACTATTTTACATGTAACTGTCCAGTTTTCCAACACCTCGTATTGAAGAGGCTGTCATTTCTCCACTGTGTATTCTTGTTTCCTTTGTTTGAATTAATTTACTATGCTTGTATGCTTATTTCTGGTCTTTACTCTGTTAATCTTTGTGTCTTTTTTTTTGTGTGTGTTTGTGTGTGCCACTACCATACTGTTTTGATATTTGCAGCTTTTTAGTACAGTCTGAAGTCAAAGAGCATGATTACCCCAACTTTGTTGTTTTTTCTGAAGATCTGTTAGCTGCTCAAGGTCTTTGTGTATCCATACAAATGTTAAAATTATCTGTTCCACTTTTGTGAAAAATGTCCTTGGAATTTTGATGGGGATTGCAATGAACCTGGGGACTGCCTAGGTAGTATGGTCAATTTAACAATATCAAATTTTCCACTCTATGAATATTGTATATCTTTCCGTTTTTGTTGTTTTCATTTTCTGTCATCAATTTCTTATAGTTTTCACATTATCAGTCTTTTATCTCCTTTGGTAGGTTTATCCCTAAGTCTTTTATTGCAATCATAAATGAGAATGTTTCCTTGATTTCTCTTTCTGACAGCTTATTGTTAGTGTACAGTAATGCAACAGATTTCTGTATATTAATTTTGTATCCTACAGCTTTACTGAATTCATTGAGGGGACTAATAGTTTTCTGTTGGCATCTTTAGGATTTTCTATGTATAAAATCATGTCATCTGCAGACAGTGAGGATTTAAGGGAAGAGCTGTCTAATCTTTCAGGGTGATTCCTAAAGAGGGTGGAGAAGGCAATGGCAACCCACTCCAGCACTCTTGCCTGGAAAATCCCATGGACAGAGGAGCCTGGTAGGCTGCAGTCCATGGGGTTGCGAAGAGTGGGACACAACTGAGCGACTTCACTTTCACTTTTCATTTTCACTCACTGGAGAAGGAAATGGCAACCCACTCCAGTATTCTTGCCTGGAGAGTGCTGTGGACAGAGGAGCCTGGTGGGCTACCATCTATGGGGTCGCACAGAGTCAGGCACGACTGAAGCGACTTAGCAGCAGCAGCAGCCTATGGTGGGGGGTGGATTTTTGCCCATGAATTGCTGGATCTTCTGCTCTGTCCTCAGTAGACACTCTAGGCCAGTTATGGCACTGAGATGTGCACGTGTGTGAGAAATGAAAGTACTGAGCATAAAGATATGCAAAATTGGTAACCCACCACAGTGCTGTCTTGGCCAAAATTCATCCCAAGGGTTGTGAAACTGTCTTTACACTAAGAACCCTGGTGGCCAAGTGCACTCAGCGAGGATGAACCACAGGACCACCACAGCAGATTACCTTTCAATAGCAAGTCTCTGCCTCACTGAGCAGAGAAGGCGGTGGCACCCCACTCCAGTACTCTTGCCTGGAAAATCCCATGGACGGAGGAGCCTGGAAGGCTGCAGTCCATGGGGTCGCTAAGAGTCAGGCACGACTGAGTGACTTCACTTTCACTTTTCACTTTCATGCATTGGAGAGGGAAATGGCAACCCATTCCAGTGTTCTTGCCTGGAGAATCCCAAGCACAGAGGAGCCTGGTGGGCTGCTGTCTATGGGATCGCAGAGAGTCAGATACAGCTGAAGTGATTTAGCAGCAGCAGCAGCCTCACTGAGAAGCCATGCCTGCAGTGGACTTCATGCATGCCCATGCTCTCCCTTTTTGGATTGCCTGACAAATTACCACCTCCATAATTTTCAGGAACAAATAAGATCCAGGCAGATGTGCAAATAAATACGGTGTTAAATTTATGGAGCTCTTACTATGTGCCAGATTCTAGTCTATACACTATACTTAGATTCTATTATCATTACCATTTTACAAAAAAGGGAATTAGAGGCCAAAAAAAGCTAATTAACTTTCCAAGCTACTGTTACATGGCAGAATTAGGACTCAAAATCTACAAATCTGATTCTAGAACCTGGGCTATGAACCACTGTTCATTCTGACTTTTAGGGGGCTAATTAATTACAAAAACTAATATTGTAACTATATTTCTAACTCTTTGAAAATTCCTTGCTAATTTTAAAAAGCATTAATGAATTGGAAATTGTCTATTAGGATGTTTTAACCTTAACCATATCTCTACTCCCTTCCCAGGTGTCTGTGTCTGGGCAAATATATATTTATTTTTATCAGTAGTAAACTAATGTTTCTTCTCCTTTACATTCTGTCTTGAGATATTTTCAGAATATATATATATGAATAAATGGGACCTAATAAAAATTAAAAGTTTTTGCACGGCAAAGGAAACAATAAACAAGATGAAAGCACAATCCTCGGATAGAAGAAAATAATAGCAAATGAAGAAACTGACAAAGGGTTAATCTCTAAAATATACAAGATGGACATGCATCTCAATATCAGACAAACAAACAACCCTACCAAAAAATGGGCAGAAGACATAAACAGACATTTCTCCAAAGAAAACATAGAAATGGCCAACAAACACATGAAAAATACTCTACGTTGCCCATTATCAGAGAAATGCAAATCAAAACTCCATTGAGGTATCACCTCACACCAGTCAGAAAGGCCAGTCAAAAAACCTACAGAAAATAAATGCTGGAAAGGATGTGGAGAAAAGGGAACTCTCTTGCACTGTTGGTGGGAATGTAAATTGATACAGTCACTATAATGAACAGTATGAGAATTCCTTAAAAATCTAGGAATAAAACTACCATATCACCCAGCAATCTCACTACTGGGTGCAAACCCCAAGAAAACTAAAATAACATGTACCCCAGTGTTCACTGCAGCACTATTTACAATAGCTAGGACATGGAAGCAACCTAGATCCCCACTGACAGATGAATGGATAAAGAAAATGTGGTACATATATACAAGGGAATATTACTCAATCATGGTCAGTTCAGTTCAGTTCAGTTGCTCAATCATGTCTGACTCTTTGCGACCTCATGAATCGCAGCACGCCAGGCTTNGGCACTGTTTGTAATAGCCAGGACATGGAAGCAACCTAGATGTCCATCAGCAGATGAATGGATAAGAAAGCTGTGGTACATATACACAATGGAGTATTACTCAGCTATTAAAAAGAATACATTTGAATCAGTTTTAATGAGGTGGATGACGCTGGAGCCGATTATACAGAGTGAAGTAAGCCAGAAAGAAAAACATCAATACAGTATACTTACACATATATATGGAATTTAGAATGATGGTAATGATAAACCTGTACGCAAGACAGCAAAAGAGACACAGTTGTATAGAATGGCCTTTTGGACTCTGTGGGAGAGGAAGAGGGTGGGATGGGTTGGCAGAGTGGCAATGTAACATGTGTGATATCATAAGCGAAACGAATTGCCAGTCCAGGTTTGATGCAGGATGCAGGATGCTAGGGACTGATGCACGGGGATAATCCAGAGAGAGGGTGTGGGGCGGGAGGGTGGAGGTGGGGATCGGGATTGGGAGTTCATGTACACTCATGGCTAATTCATGTCAATGTGTAACAAAACGAATACAGTATTGTAAAGCAAAACAAACTAAAAAATAAAAATTAATTAAAAAAAAAAAAGTCTTTGTGGTTCAGTGCTGTTTCACAACAGTCAGTGAAATTCCAGCAAGAATGTTCCCAATCTGATGAACACCATAAGTATCTATCTGCACTTGATAAATATTACCATTTTGAAATGATTCCTTTAATGGTATTTTCACAAGCTGTTAATGGCTGTGGTTGAAAGAGGCTACCTCACATAGTCTGATGTGTCGTAATTCATGCCATAGTCACTGTTTTTTCGTCTAGGTTGATGGCCTCTTGTTGACTTTAAGTATAGCCTCCATGCTTTTGCTAACCTTACATTTAATATATCACACAGCATGATACGATTACACAATACTGAGAGTTTGCGGTCATAAATGCCACTTCTGTAATTATATGACCTGCTATCCTTCATCCATAGAAAAGCTGCAGAAACAGAAACAGTTGGGCATTTAAATTAAGGCAGGCAGCACATGGTCCTTTCTAGCATTATTTATGTGGTACACAAGTTGGAATTTATGAAACTGGAGTTGCAAAATAAAAAATGGAAGGTGGAAGTTTATAAAACATATAACTTTCACAAAACATGTTAATTTATTCCGTATAAGAAAAATAATGTATTGAAATAATTATATTCTGGCTTGACAAAGACTTAATGCCAAAGTGAATCAATACATTCATGTTTGTTATTTGGCATGCAGATTATGGATTATTTAGCTAATACAAAACATGATAACATTGATTTCCACCCCTTATAATAGTTATGGTGTACAGTTTTATCAGATTTCATTGCCACAGTCATATAATAGCAAGTAATTATTTGTGTGGGGAAGATTAGTGCTATTTCATCAACCTTACAAAATTACTCTTCATGTTTATGTTAGTATTTGCTACCATGCACATGTTGTCACAGTTATTTAGTGATAGCAAACATATGCTTTTTATGTTTTTTAAGAGATTTTGCATGTCTAAATTTCTCTCTTAGCTATTACATAATTTACTAAACCATTTCCCACTGATTACATATTTAGTTAATATCTAATATTTCTTCTTATAAATAATTCTATATTGAATATCTGCATTATTAAAACTAGTCCTTCCATATAAATAATTAATTTCTTGTGATGAATTTTCAGAAAGTAGACGCTTAGGAAGAGAGCATATTTTTTAGGTTTTTTTTTTTTTTTTTTGATTCAGGCTTAGATAGTGATTTTCTACTAGTGTTTAAATTATACCCCACAACCTATTATTCATGATGGGAAATGAGGGTAACATTAAATTTTAAAACAAGAAATGCTTGTGGTTTTTGTTTTATACTATAAGTTTTAAAACACAATATTATGAATTATGGAATTAACTGTTAGAATAAAACATGAAGAGAAATGTCTTGTCCACATGTAATCAGAGTTGAGTTATTTTTGATTTTGAATATTAATAAGCAATATATATTTTATATCACAGGAATTTCTATTGTGCAATATAATGAAATACATTACAAAGAATACTTAGAATAAAATGATTTATAGGAATTACAGAGACTTTTTAAGTATTAGACTAATTTTCAAGATTTTAAAAGCAAATATTATTTTTAGTAAATGTATGAAATACAGTTGTGTGATACCTGAACATGCCACTGTTAGAAAAACCATGAGGAATTAGTCATCTTTTTGATGTTCTGGGAAAATCAAGATATATTTTCATAGTGTCTTACATGATTCTGGGAGTAAAATATGAAGAAATTTTTCATAGAGGATAAAGATTGCTATTTTTCTTTCTTTCTTCCTTATTCTTCTTTTCAATCTTAAGGCCTGATCATCACTGTGGGTTAAACAGATCCACATAAAATCTCCATGGGAACTAGTAATAATGTGCGGCTACATTTGTCTTAATTTTTATTTAGCTAATTTCCCTAAACTTACTTCTTTCTACTGAATGAATTACAAGTCCCCTCTGGAGCCATTAGATAAGCCTCTGAACAAATGATGGATTTTTACATCTACCATCATAAGCTAGTCTATGTAGATTTATTTCTTTTTATTTAAATAGAGATCTGCTGAGCTAATTACCCATCTGTTTACATGTCTATGTTCTTCCTATTCCAAGAGGATTTGAAATGACTCCCTATTATTTATTGGAGAAGGCAGTGGCACCCTACTCCAGTACTCTTGCCTGGAAAATCCCATGGACAGAGGAGCCTGGTGGGCTGCAGTCCATAGGGTCGCTAAGAGTCGGACACGACTGACCAACTTCACTTTCACTTTTCACTTTCATGCATTGGAGAAGGAAATGGCAACCCACTCCAGTGTAAAGTTTCCTAGCTTATTTGAAATATTCAAATTATCCCAGAGGAAATAAAAATAATAAGTCTTTAAGATCATGATGGTGAAAATGTAAGGATACCCCCTAAAGTTCAACTCATTTCCTCTTTCCTAGTCTATTTATTCCTCTTTTTTAGGTATTCATCATTATCAGGTTTTGTATTCATTGTAAGAGAATACTTGATCTGGGCTAAGTCTAAAATCGTATCAATCTGAAAATGTATCAATTTTATATAGCACAGGGAAAGAGTATCCTGAGTTTCTTTTTGAATGTTTCTGTGCATATGTTAGGCTGAATTGTCTATTCCTTTGCTGAAATCCCTACATCTTACAGATTACAATTTTTAGCCTCTACTTTATATCTTTTAGTTTTCTCTATCCATCCATAATCTCACAGCTTCTCTATCTTTCTCCTCTGCCTCTGGAAAACTATTTTAAAGAATTTGAGCCTGAAATGGATTCAGTCTATATTCTGGAAACATTGGAGATAAAGGGAAAAGCTCATGTATGATTGGCAGTCTAGGATAGAAGGCAGAAAGTAGTTGTATTCAATATTTCTACCAAAAAATTGTGTTAGTTCAGAAGAGCATCTTTTCATTTTGGCAGGAGCTGTGTATTATGCATGTGGTTGGTTGTATTCATGCATTCATGAGTGGCTTTCACGGCATTTATTGACCCATGTGCTTTGCTTTGTCTGTTTTCTGAGACGAAAGTGGAAGATGTGTTAAATATATTTATTAGAAACCCCAAAATGCTTTTTAGGAAGAATTTTCACATATATATACTTTAAAGTTTGCCTATATATTTTCTATCAAATTTGTTACATTCAGAAAAATCAAAGAATAAGTATTAGAATCAGTACCAAGAGAGTTTACATGTAATTGTCCTGCTAGATATATACACCAAAAATAATTCATTTACATTATAAACTATTTTGAACATACACTTTTTTCAAACTACATTTTGAATGAGAATGAACTTTTGCCTTATCATTCTTTGTGTATTAATAACATTTTAATTTTGTGTATTTTGATTATTATTTTAAAAAAATTAAGTAACAAGAGTTTAAAATATTCCTCAAGCATTAATCTTTATACTGAATTTATCATCACTAATGTCATTTTTCCCTTTGATTTTTTATATCTAGAAGCCTCATAGATATAAAATATATATATTCCTGTGTTTCTCTTAGAGTTCAAAAACAGTACTGGGTACACTGTTGTTGTTTAGTCACTAAGTCTTGTCTGACAGTTTTGAGACTCCATGGACTGTACCTTTCCAGGCTCCTCTGTCCATGGGGTTTCCCAAGCAAGAGTACTGGAGAGGGCTGCAGTATCCTCCACCAGGGGATCTTCTTGACCCAGGGATCAAACCTCTGTCTCCTGCTTGGCAGGCAGAATCTTTACTACTGAGTCATCAGGGAAGCCCATTAAACTGATAGACTAATGGGTTTTTCATATAAGCTTATTTTATGAGTTCAAATAATGAATGTGTTTACTGTTTACATAACTCCCTTATATTCAATTAGATCTGTGCATTGTAAATTCCAATACTTTTTTAGTAATGTTTGGAGTCTCTTTGGGTATTTCTTTACAATTATGTAAAAAGCAAGAGAGTTCCAGAAAAGCATCTATCTCTGCTTTATTGACTATGCCAAAACCTTTGACTGTGTGGATTATAACAAACTCTGGAAAATTCTTAAAGAGATGGGAATATCAGAACACCTGACCGCCTCTTGAGAAATCTGCATGCAGGTCAGGAAGCAACAGTTAGAACTGGACATGGAACAACAGACTGGTTCCAAATAGGGAAATGAATATGTCAAGGCTGTATATTGTCACCCTGCATATTTACCTTATATGCAGAGTACATCATGAGAAATGCTGAACTGGATGAAGCACAAGCTGGAGTGAGCATTGCCAGGAGAAATATCAATAACCTCAGATATGCAGATGACACCACCCTTATGGCAGAAAGTGAAGAACTAAAGAGCCTCTTGATGAAAGTTCAAGAGGAGAGTGGAAAAGTTGGCTTAAAACTCAACTTCCAGGAAACTAAGATCATGGAATCTGATCCCATCACTTCATGGCAAATAGATGGGGAAACAGAAGAAACAGTGGTTGACTTTTTTTTTTTTTTTTGGCTTCAATATCACTGCAGATGGTGACTGCAGCCATGAAATTAAAAGACGCTTACTCCTTAGAAGCAAAGCTATGACCAACCTAGACAGCATTTTGAAAAGCACAGATATTACTTTGCCAAAAAAAGTCCATCTAGTCAAAGCTATGGTTTTTCCAGTAGTCATGTATGGATGTGAGAGTTGGACTATAAATAAAGCTGAGCACTGAAGAATTGATGCTTTTGAACTGTGGTGTTGGAGAAGACTCTTGAGAGTTCCTTGGACAGCAAGGATATCCAATCAGTCCATCCTAAAGGAAAGCAGTCCTGAATATTCATTGGAAGGACTGATGCTGCAGCTGAAACTCCAGTACTTTGGCCACCTGATGCGAAGAACTGACTCATTTGAAAAGACCCTGATGCTGGGAAAGATTGAAGGTGGGAGGAGAAGGGGACAACAGAGGATGAGATGGTTGGATGGCATCACCAAGTCAATGGACATGAGTTTGAGTAAACTCTGGGAGTTGGCGAGGAACATGGAAGCCTGGCATTCTGCAGTCCATGGGGTCGCAAATAGTTGGACATGACTGAATGATTGAACTGACTGAGGAAGCAGTTTGTATCTAGGTGTTCTTTCAATTACATGAGGCTAATGCACTGTCATAGGTGGAAAATAGTCTAGCCTAAGACCAGATAAGTCTGGGTTCAAATCTCAACCATATCCCAATCCACTGTATAATTTCATACAAATTGTATTACATCTTTTTTTTTAATTTTTAATTTTTATTTTTACTTAATTTTACTTTACAATACTGTATTTGTTTTACCATACATTGACATGAATCTGCCACGGGTGTACATGAGTTCCCAATCCTGAATCCCCCTCCCACCTCCCATCCCATATCATCTCTCTGGATCATCCCCATGCAGCAGCCCCAAGCATCCTGTATACTGTATCGAACATAGACTGGCGATTCGTTTCTTACATGATAGTATACATGTTTCAGTGCCATTCTCCCAAATCCTCCCACCCTCTCCCTCTCCCTCAGAGTCCAAAAGTCTATTCTATACATCTGTGTCTCTTTACATCTTTCTAGTCTTTTATTTTTATTTTATTAGTCTGACTCTTTGTGACCCCATGGACTATACAATCCATTTAATTCTCCAGGCCAGAGTTCTGGATTATGTAACCTTTCCCTTCTTTAGGGGATCTTCCCAACCCAGGGATCAAACCCAGGTCTTCCACATTCCAGGTGGATTCTTTACCAGCTGAGCCACAAGAGAAGCCCCAAAATGCTGGAGTGGGTAGCCTATCCCTTCTCCAGAGGATCGTCCTGACCCAGTAATTGAACCAGGGTCTCTTGCATTGCAGGCAGATTCTTTACCAACTGAGCTATCATGGAAGCCCAATTTCTCATTTATACAGTAGTAACAAAAATGCAAATTTTATGGTCTGTTTAAAGTATTAAGTAAAATTCATCTCAATAATTAGGTTTTTCTCTCTAATATAATGTTTATCATTTTCTATGAAATAAACCAGATTAAGAAGGTATTTTCTAAGTAGGAGTTTTCTAATCAAGAAACTCTTCTGTGTAGAACTGGGTAGCATCTGGCTTTTATTCCCCATGAGTATTATCCTGTTTTTTTCACAATGCACTGTGTTGCCTCAATGAGTGAAACAGTGACTGTGCATAAAACACTCTTTCATCAAGGTCTGTGTTTTCTTAGAAATGCTACCATCAATTGATCCATCATCATTAGCTCTATAATAACCAGCATTGATTACAGCACTCAGTTTGTTCTACAAGGATTCAGGTGGTATCAAGCTTCCTTCTTACTTAAAGGATTTGAATTTCCCTTATCTTCACAAAAGACTTGTTTCAAATGAAAATATACTATAACAGAACTGCAATTGATTTATAGAATTAAGCATTTGGAATAGTTCTAAGCACAATACTAGAAATGTATTATTTGTGTAAAAATAGAGAATTACAGTCATTAAAAGATCGCAAAGTCAAGGTGCCTTTGACTTTGTATAAGTAAAATGAGTGATTCTAAGACCCTTTACAAAGAGGAAATAAAATATTTTCCAGTCCCCTTCATAAAGCAAATTTGAATGCTTTCACAGAAGTAACTGAAACTGTGGTTGAACTAGAAAGAACTGGTTCCCTTTGTAGATTGCTTACTGTGTTACCGAGTCAAACTAATTCATTGATCAAAATGAAGGCAAATAAATTCTATATTAAAAAAAATAGTGATGGAGGTGCCAGATTTGCTGGAAACTAGCAACAAACTTGATTCACATGGCAGATGCTGGCTTCGGCGTATTTGTAACTGAGTTTGAGGCCAGGTCCTGAAAGCCTATTTCAAATAAAGACTGTATTATTAGATGACTCCTTGAGAGAAATTCTATCTGAAGCTTTGGGTCACTATTGGACAGGTTTGTAGTTTGACAGATAACATATGATCCAACTAAACCTACAGTCCTGAATCAGACAGACTAGAAATATATGATGTTTTCTTTGTGCTATCTGTAACAAAATGAATTAGATAAAGGAAACTGAGGAGACTGCGTTGACATCATTTCCGTTTTTTTTTTTTTCTTTTTTTAACAATATCTTTTCATCTAATCTTTTGGAGAATTAGTGTCTCTTTTTTTTTTTTTTCCTGCTAGTATTCATAGTGACCTGCAACTAACATTCAGAGATTCCCCACCCCTCTGTTATACATGCATGTTAGGAAAACATAGCTCTGTTAGCATGTATATGTATTGGACCAAGTTAATCTTGGACTTATACTGAATTATTTAACTTGTGATGGAGTGCACTTTTTTTAATACCAATTACTTAAAAGCATTTTAGAGCCAGACTTAATGATGTATAAATTACTTGATGTGAGTTAACAAGGCAGTATGACTATCTATCTGGACCCCAATTTGAGTGATTAATCCATCGGTTTATTTCTTCACCTAAGAATCATTTTCCTCCAATTCATCCTGTGGGAAATAATGATTTTATTTTCTCCTGACCCTTTGATTTTATCCAACCATTTGTGCCACTGTGAGCTGAGGATCTTTATTCTACATTTTATCAGTTACAACTATCTGTAAGTTTTTGGCTAATTTTTCCTTGTCCTCTAGGATTCAACAATGTCTCAATAATAACTTAAATGACATCAGCCCTAAAATACATGGACTATATGACTTTACCCAACGGAAATTATTACTGGCATAGCTTCAAAGAAGACTGTTATGTTAAGTGGTAGCAAATATAAAATTAACAATAGTAACAAGGTGATAATTACCTTTGCATATGATATTATTTTGGATATAATTGCCAATGCTGTGAAAGTAAAATAGAAAGAATCCTCAAAGTTAAGAAATCAGTACAATCAACCAAAATTAGAATTCTGTCAATGTAAGAAGAAGGCAATACACTTGTCAGCCAATAAAAATATGACATTTAAAGTGAGAAAATGCTGGTTAGGTATATAATACTAAAAACACAAAAACTTAACCATTCTTTAGTTTTTGCTATATTGTTTCAACTATAAATGACATCAAATTGTGTAGAAATCAAAATATTAAAATATTCTGAATTTTAAAACTCTACAGTGCTCATTTAGCTTCATTTTAGCAGTTTGCCTTTTCTTAGAGATATCTGTATTTTCCAGTATTTTAAGTTTTCAGCTTCTATGTAATTATGTTGAATTTGAAAAAATTGTGTTGGAAAAAAACTAATGAAGATAATGCTACTAATGTCTTACTTGGAGTATGCATTTAACCTTTACTTCAAATAATCTTGAAATTGTTCTTTTTAAATTGAACATTGCCTCAGTATTTTACATGCCCTTATATTTTGAAAAAAAGTTATTTTGTTTTCCAACAAATTATAATATTTAAGAAGAAGCAAGAGATACCTGGACTAATAGGAAAGTTTGGCCTTAGAGTACAAAATGAAGCAGGGCAAAGGCTAACAGAGTTTTGCCAAGAGACCACACTGGTCATAGCAAACACCCTCTTCCAACAACACAAAAGACAACTCTACACATGGATATCACCAAATGGTCAATACTGAAATCAGATTAATTTTATTCTTTGCAACCAAAGATGGAGAAGCTCTATGCAGTCAGCCAAAACAAGACCTGGAACTGACTGTGCCTTGTGTCATGGACCCTTTATTGAAAAAAGTAGGCTTAAGTTGAAAGCAAGGAGAGCCACCAGGCATTTCAGGTTTGACCTAAGTCAAATCCCTTATCATTATAAAGTGGAGGTGACAAATAAATTCAAGGGGCTAGATCTGATAAAGTGCCTGAAAAACTATGGATGGAGGTTCATAATACTGTACAGGAGTCAGTGACCGAAACCATTCCAAAGAAAAAGACATGCAAGAAGGGAAATTGGTTGTCTGAGGAGATTTTTACAAATAGCTGAGGACTGGGAACACATGTACACTCATGGCTGATTCATGTCAATGTATGGCAAAAACCACTACAATATTATAAAGTAATTAGCCTCCAATTAAAATAAATAAATTCATTAAAAAAATAGCTGAGGAAACAAGAGAGGCAAAAAGCAAGAGAGAAAAGGGAAAGATATATGCAACTGAATGTGGAGTTCCAGAGAATAGCAAGGTGAGATAAGAAGGCCTTCTGAAATGAACAATGCAAAGAAATAGATTAAGACACTAGAAAGGAAAAGACTAGAGATGTCTTCAAGAAAATAGAGATATCAAGGGACAATTCATGGAAGGATGGGTATGATAAAGGACTGAAATGGTAAGGACCTAACAGAAGCAGAAGATATTAAGAAGAGGTAGCGAGAATACACAGAAGATCTATACAACAAATGTCTTAATTACCCAGAAAAACACAATAGTGTGGTCACTAACCTAGAGCCAGACATTCTGAACTGTTGAGTTAAGTGGGCCTTAGGAAGCATTACTATGAATAAAGCTAGAGGAGATGAGGGAATTCCAGCTGAGCTATTTCAAATCCTAAAGGATAATGCTGTTAAAAGTGCAGCACTCAATATGCCAGCAAATTTGGAAAACTCAGCAGTGGTCAAAGGACTGGAAAAGGTCCATTTTCATTCCAATCTCAAAGAAGGGAAATGTCAAAGAATATTCAAATTACTGCACAATTGTACCCATTTCATATGCAAGCAAAGTAACTCTCAAAATCCTTCAAGCTAAGCTTCAACAAGAACATCAAGATGTATAAGCTGGATTTAGAAAAGGCAGAGGAACTAGAAATCATATTACCCACATCCATTCGATCATAGAAAAAGCAAAAGAATTCCAGAAAAACATTTACTTCTGCTTTATTGACTATGCTAAAACTTTTGATTGAGTGAGTCACAGCAAACTGTGGAAAACCCTTCAAGAGGTGGGATTACCAGATCACATTACCTGCCTCCTGAGAAACCTGTATGCAGGTCAAGAAGCAACAGTTAGAACTGGACATGGAACAACAGACTGGTTCCAAATTGGGAAAGGAGTACAGTCAAGGCTGTATATTGTCACCCTACTTATTTAACTTATATGCAGAGTACATCATGAGAAATGTTGAACTGGATGGAGCACAAGCTGGAATCAACATTGCCAGGAAAAATATCAATAACCTCAGATATGCAGATGACACCACCCTTAAGGCAGCAAGTGGAGAAGAACTAAAGAGCCTCTTGATGGAAGTGAAAGAGGAGAGTGCAAAAGTTGGCTTAAAGCTCAACATTCACAAAACGAAGACATGGTATCCAGTGCCAACACTTCATAGCAAATAAATGGGGAAAATTAGAAGCAGTGACAGATTTATTTTCTTGGGCTCTAAAATCACTGCAGACCGGGATTGCAGCTATGAAATTGAGATGCTTCCTCCTTGGAAGAAAAGCTATGACAAACCTAGAGAGCATATTAAAAAACAGAGACAACACTTTGTCAACAAAGTATAGTCAAAGCTATGGTTTTTCTAGTAATCATGCGGATGTGAGAGTTGGACCATAAAGAAGGCAGAGTGCCAAATAATTGATGCTTTCAAAATGTGGTGCTGGAGAAGACTCTTGAGAGTCTCTTGTATAGCAAGGAGGCCAAACCAGTGAATCCTAAAGGAAATTAACCATGAATATTCATTGGAAGGACTGATGCTGATTGCTGAAGCTCCAATACTTTGGCCACCTGATGCGAAGAGTGGATTCACTGGACAATAACCTGATCCTGGGAAAGATTGAGGGCAGAAGGAGAAGAGGGCAGGAGAAGATAAGATGGTTGGATGGCATCATCGACTCAATGCACATGAATTTGAGCAAATCCAGGAGATAGTGAAGGACAGGGAAGCCTGGCATGCTGCAGTCCATGAGGTCACAAAAAGCCAAACATGACTGAGTGACTGAACGGCAACACTCCTAGTTTTATTATGGACATATTTTTTCGTAATGACAAAACCATGTTTGTCATAATGACAAAAGCTTTTGTAGTATGAATTATTATGTAGGTCAGATAAAACTTTGTACATAAAATTTGAATGTAAGACTCTCTTTCATTAAATCACTTATTGAGAGTTGTCACAAGTGAAAACAACTCTCATTTCTTCTGTGACATTAGTTAAGTCAATGAACCTTCCTAAGACTTGAATTCATTTTTTTTCATCTACATATAAAGAATATGAATTACCTACCATTATTATACAGACTATCCCAAACTAAGAAGCCCTTGGCTCTTTGCATATGTGTATATGAGTTGTATATGTGTCTGTGTGAGAGAGAAAAAGAGGATTTTTACTTTCCCTAAAAGTTGAGCTCACTTTGGCATTAATTCTGAGCAAGAGGTATAGATTGTTTTTACCCTAAGTCATGCTCTGCTTCTAAGAAAAGCAAAAATGAATATGAAGTGGATTCAGAGTTATTTGTCAGTAACAACCAGTTTGAAGAGACCTTGAAAGCTGTTGTCAGATTCCAGGCAAGCTGGGCATTTTGACTAAAAGCTTGACTTCTACTTGACTTCCAATCAGTTTAATATTTAGTGATCACTGAGGCTTAGGGCATGCCTTCAGTGCTGGGATATCCTGAGAGTTTTGAGCTACATAAATAATTTTATTTCCATTTTCCATAGCATTCTCATTATCTGTGGTGTCTATTCTTACTCAACCTAAATTCACCTTACCTAATACTAGTCTTGTGTTCTTGTCTGCCACAATCTTCACTGTTTTTAAGTAGTAAATATTAAATCCTTAAGTACTGAAAAATAATAATCTAAAAAGGCAGAACATACTATGAAACTGACTTTATATGTTTAAAAAGACTAGTCTTAGAACTCAAAACATTTAAAAAACATAAAAAAAAGTTACATTTTCTAACAGAAATTTAAACCATTACTACTTACAGCAGGAAGGAAAATAATCAGAAAAAGTTAGGGCAAGTGAATGTAGACACAGGAGAGGCCAGATTCTGTTACAATTATTGTTACGCAGATATAGCAAAACATTCAATTTTATGCATTTGTACATATATATCTTTTTTGCTAAAACAAAAACATAGCTCTTACAATTTAACCTTCTTTCTTTGTCTCTTGCTTTGAAATAGCCCATGGTAAGCTATCTAATTTTTTTTGTTTTCATTGGTCATTTTCTTGAAAATTCATGATTTAACATATTAGGAATATCCTAATGTCCTTTCAAAGCACTGGTATGCATGTTATTTTCTGATGGGTGAAACATGCTTTAATATTTATATTTTTGAGGTCATTCTAGGCCTACAATTTGAGGCTTCATGAAGACATATGGATTAGATAATACTTTAAGCCTTATGAAAAATGAATTCTTGTTGGCCTAATTCACAGTTTGTGACAGGAAACTTTCTGCCACAGGCTTATGGGTAGTGATTTGAGTGACTTACATGTTAGTCCTATCTAATTATCTTTCTAAGATTTTCTGTAGCTGTGAACTATGATCCATGCTAATATACGTCTAGGTACTAATCATCACTAATTAACAACTTCCATAAAAAATTACTTTTTATATTATTGGATTGGCATAAATATTTGATATGCAATTTATTTGGAAATTCAATGATTTATTTCAGAAATTATAAAAGCAAGTTTTCAGTTTTCTTTTATTCAAACATAGTATGATTTTAGATAGATAAAGTACATTTTACATAGATAAAGTACATTTTCTTCAGTAAAATGTACTGAAAGGAACCTAAATTTAGATATAAAACCTCTACTTCAGCAATAGATTTTGTGAAGCTTTTTTGTTTGATTCGTTGCTATTCACAAAAATGTATTATGCTATTATCTGACTTGAATGCTATGTTTTAAAATGGATAATCTGTTATTATCACTACTTCTACCCTGAGTAACACTGATCTATGGGTACATTTTATAATTAAGGTCAATTAAATCATCTCAGAAGCAACTCTGTACAAGGAAATGTTAAGGTCTTTAAGGACTTCCCAGGTGGTGGCTTCCCTGGTAAACGGTCTGCCTGCAAAGTAGAACTGGATTCCAATCCTAGGTTGGGAAGATCCCCTGGAGGAGGGCATGGCAACCCACTCAGTATTCTTGCTTGGAGAATCCGCATGGATAGAGGAGCCTGGAGGACTACAGTCCATGGGGTCACAAAGAGTCAGACATGACT
Source organism: Aepyceros melampus (assembly GCA_006408695.1). Taxonomy (NCBI): domain Eukaryota; kingdom Metazoa; phylum Chordata; class Mammalia; order Artiodactyla; family Bovidae; genus Aepyceros; species Aepyceros melampus. The sequence continues at coordinate 622,142 of SJXQ01012281.1, forward strand.
GAAGCGGCCTAGCTTGCACAGAGAGCTTTAGTTGGGGGAATTTCTTGCAACATATTGATGATATCATTGAAGACATATCTCATATGACTCATCTCTATTGCTGCCATAGTTGTGGGTTTTAAACACCACCCAAAATCCTTTATTTCCTATCTCAACTTTAACTTGATAACCATTATTTCTTACTCTTGTAGACATACTTTTGCACTGAGCTTTCTTCCAATTAATTGTAGTTACCATTTCCATTTTTTTCTCCTGTTCTGATCTCATCACTTTTCTCTTATTATGTGCTCTACTTATACAGCATGAATTATTCTCATAAATATCAAGTACCTATAGGCAAGTTGAAGTAAACAAAATTAGAGTAATTAATTCAAGCTGAAACAACTATTTTTCCTGATAGTTTTGAAGACTGTGTAAGTTTTAAAACCTGTCAGATTATATACGCATTACAGAAATGTCAATGTCCTGAAGCATATGTTTCTTATCAGAGTATAGGAGGATATATAAATTAAAATTTTTGAAAAAATATGACGACGATGGCTGATATAAATGATGCATATAAACCAGATGACATGTGAATCCAAAATCTAGGAAGTCAGTGATATTTTTAATTGAGAGGTTGAGAAATATAAGATCTAGGAAAGGAAGTGTTAGGTACTGAATGTATCCCCCAAAATTCATAATGGAGAAGCCATGACCCTCAATGTGGTGACATTAGGAGGTGGAGCATTTGGGAGGTAAGTATTGACAGGTTACCACTGAGCCACCTGGGAAGCCCTCCTGGTAAAGAATCCACCTGCCAAATAGGAGATGCAAATTCAGTTTCAGGGTAAGGAAGATCCTCTGGAGAAGGAAATGACAATCCACCCCATTATTCTTAGCAAGGATATCTTAAGGACAGAGGAGCCTAGCAGGCTATAGACCATGGGATGGCAAAGAGTCAGACATGTCTTAGTGAGCAGACAACAACAAATTGACAGGTAGAGGAGGCAATGAGAATGGAACCTTCGTGATGGGATTAGCACTTTTACAAGAAAAGGAAGGACATGAGATAGCTTCTTCTTTCTACCAAGTGAAGATAAACCAGAAGGTATTTGATTGCAAACCAGAAAGCAGGCCCTTACTGAGAAATGAATCAGCACTTTGATCTTGGACTTCCAAGCATCCAGAACTGTGAGAAATATATTTCTGTTATTTGAACCACATCTGTGGTATTTTGTTACTAGCAGCTCAAGCTGATTAAAACAGTAATAGTCATCTCTATCTTTCTCAGTTCTGTTCAGTTCAGTCACTCAGTCATGTCCAACTCTTTGCGATCCCATGAATCACAGCATGTCAGGCATCCCTGTTGATCACCAACTCTCGGAGTTCACTCGGACTCACGCCCATCGAGTCAGTGATGCCATCCAGCCATCTCATCCTCGGTCGTCCCCTTCTCCTCCTGCCCTCAATCCCTCCCAGCATCAGTCTTTTCCAATGAGTCAACTCTTTGCATGAGGTGGCCAAAGTACTGGAGTTTCAGCTTTAGCATCATTCCTTCCGAAGAAATCCCAGGGCTGATCTCCTTCAAAATGGACTGGTTGGATCTCATTGCACTTCAAGGGACTCTCAAGGGTCTTCTCCAACACCACAGTTCAAAAGCATCAATTCTTCACTGCTCAGCCTTCTTCACAGTCCAACTCTCACATCCATGCATGACCACAGGTAAAACCATAGCCTTGATTAGATGGAACTTTGTTGGCAAAATAATGTCTCTGCTTTTTAATATGCTGTTTAGGTTGTTCATAACTTTTCTTCCAAGGAGTAAGCGTCTTTTAATTTCATGGCTGCAAACACCATCTGCAGTGATTTAGGAGCCTCCCAAAATAAAGTCTGACACTGTTTCCACTGTTTCCCCATCTATTTGCCATGAAGTGATGGGGCCAGATGCCATGATCTTTGTTTTCTTAATGTTGAGCTTTAAGCCAACTTTTTCACTCTCCTCTTTCACTTTCATCAAGAGGTTTTTTGGTTTCTCTTCACTTTCTGCCATAAAGGTGGTATCATCTGCATATCTGAGGTTATTGATATTTCTCCCAGCAATCTTGATTCCAGCTTGTGTTTCTTCCAGTCCAGTGTTTCTCATGATGTACTCTGCATATAAGTTAAATAAGCAGGATGTGGTTAATCTAGAATTAACTATGAAAATACAGTTACAGTCAGAAGGATGACCTATTGCTTCCTTTGTACTATGTTTTGAAAATCTAATGAGGTATTTCTGAAATCCAGACCACTTCAGAATCTGCAAGATAATGGCTTGTGAAACTTGAGAATATAAATTTCAGCCTGTTGTATTTAAATTTGGAAGACAATCTAAAAAAAAAAATCAATCACTAAGATAGCAATCAAATGATCTTAATCATTAATGTAACTATTTTTCAGTCAAGTACTGCCATTGAGTCCTGAGTGTATCTGTGCATTTTGTGGGGGCCAAATACAATATTTTAATTTTATTAGGCAAGTGCAGAAAATCAAAGGAAACTAAATATATAAATCATGCCTTCCTTCCTGGTGAAGATCATAAGTCATAGTGCCCTAATTTGTAAAAAAATTCATGGGGACTTGGAATATAGAAATAAGAGGAGAACTGAGTTGTCCAAGACAGTCAGTTCTGTAGTGTAACATGTATATGTGCCTGCCGAGTAGCTTCATTCATATTTGACCCTGTGATCTATGAACTGTAGCCCGCCAGGCTCCTCTGTCCATGGGACTCTCCAAGCAAGAATCCGGGGTGGGTTGCCATGCTCTCCTACAGGGGATCTTCTTGACCCAGGGACTGAACCAGCATCTCCTGCAGCTCCTGCATTGCAGGCACATTCTTTACCACTGAGTCACCAGGGAAGCCTGTAATGTAACATATATGTTCTTAAAAATCACTTCTCTATGCAAAATCCCTACATTAAAAAAAGAAAAGACTACTGGAAATTTGGAATTAGGGATATAACACTAAAAAACTTTGTCAATAACAACTAAAAATATAAGAAGATAATAAAAGCAGTTTTACCCAGTGGGAGGGAAATGGTTAAGAAATATGCAAATACTACAAATATAAGATAGTTTACCTTAGGAATATATCTGAGGTGTTGAGTGTAGAAGTGAGCTCCAAAGGATTGCAGCTTTGGACTTACTGTGAAGCATTTAAAAGGGGCTTCTTTGTAAACAGATGAAAAATTATAACACCTCATGTGGATGGGTGTGTGTCTCAGAACAAGAAGCTGGACTGAAGTGGCTGAGGGATGTTTGAAATGCACACTTCATTTGTTTGAGTTCAGTTGGCCAGTTACAGCTTTCTGCATTCATGTAATGGTTTTCATGGGAGTATCCTATAAGCAAACATTAAATTTGTGTTACATTTTTATTATTGCTTATTTATAGCATTCATCTTGAGACAAATCTGCATTTTTAAAACCAACATTTTAGTATAACTGACCATACAGAGACAGACAAACACACTGTGGTGGCTGTCTGTACTCTTCATGTTTTGAGGCTCAAGTTTGCTTTACCAAAACAACATTATCTGTGTCATTATATAGTAGCCATTTATCTGATTTTATTTTAAATTTCAATTTTTTCATATTAAAATTTGTATTGACTTTATGTTTTGTTGCACAAGGCTTATGTGCAAGGAGATTTTAGACCAACATTGCTTATTTGTATGTCACTAACGTTCTAAAGGAGATAAGCCCTGGGATTTCTTTGGAAGGAATGATGCTAAAGCTGAAACTGCAGGACTTTGGCCACCTCATGAAAAGAGTTGACTCATTGGAAAAGACTCTGATGCTGGGAGGGATTGGGGGCAGGAGGAGAAGGGGACGACAGAAGATAAGATGGCTGGATGGCATCACTGACTCAATGGACGTGAGTTTGAGTGAACTCCAGGAGTTGGTGATGGACAGGGAGGCCTGGCCTGCTGCGATTCATGGGGTTGCAAAGAGTCGGACATGACTGAGCGACTGAACTGAACTGAACTGAACTGAACATTCTAATTCAACATGATTTAGCACTCAAGTTCTAAGACAATATTTTCCCTGAAAAATTCTTAGATTTTTCAAGTTTAGGATGTGATATATTAGAGAGCTCTTGTCATCTGTCCTCATTCCTATTTTCCTTATTACTTTTTCTCAAATATCAAGAATTCTACTATATAACCAAAAATACTCATGCTAAAATAAATGTATTATAACCTGGTGGATTTAAATAATATGCATTCATTGCAAAGCACTTTACTTTCTCTTCCATTTCCCTCTCTTTCGATTTCAATTAGCCCATAAGTGTTTAAATGGGAAAATAAGAGAAAAATGTGAAGATGTACATATGACTGAATTCAAATTTAAAATTTCTAGAAGTTAGAGATTAATAATATTTTTTGCAAATGTTAAAATAAAAGTAATCTATTGTCTAGGAGCATATCTAGCATTTTGGGAAAATATGTTAATTACTTAAGTCCAAAAATGTACCAAGAAGCATATAGTGTATGCATCATATATTTGATTTGAAACAATTAATTCATGTATCAAAACCACAAATATTTTCCCCTGGGGATAATCATAGAGTCTTTTCTATTTTCAAAGATAATTTGAGAATTAATAACTTCTGGAAATTTTAGCAAATATAAATACCTTCCTTCATTTTTCAATATTTCATCTAAAAAGTATTTCTTGGTTTTGAGTCATCTCTTATTATTGCTTTATTTCTTCACTCCATTATTCTTGGAAGAAATGTACATTTTGGATCAATATATATTAAATGTCATGCATTAAACAGGCCAAATTTTGCTGAGTTGAAGATAATTTTCTAGGGAAATAATGGATCATCTTCTATGTGGATTTCTGTTCGGAGGTGGCTGTTGGCAGCTGTGTTTAACCATCATTTCTGTAAGCCTGATTTATACTGTTCTAACAAGTAAACCTCACACTTCAGTATGAACATAGAAGTTCTCCGGCATAAAAAATGCTTAGCTTATTGTTCTTATTTTCTTGAAAATTAAAGATTGTAAAGCATTTTCTCTTCTTCCCTCTCTTGCTTCCTCCCTCTCTGCTTCCCCGGGCTCTCTTGTCAGCACTTCCTTCACAACATATAACAAAATCGAAATATTTTTGTATATGCTCTAATAGAACAATTCTCACATACTGTTAGTAGAAAAATAAAAATGTTAAATTATATATAAATATGAAACTAGCTTATCTGTTTAGATTAATTAAAACTCATTTTAAATTGTAGGATATTTTAAGTTAAGGCAGATTTATGAAGAAAACAATCATTAAAAAAAAAAAAAAAAACTGTGAGTACTCCAAAGTAAAAACAGATGTTAGAATCAAAAGAGTCACAGTTCAGAAAGAAAGGAAGTTAGGGAAAGTTGAGACCTGAAACAAATACTACTTGTTAGCTTAAGCAGAAGTCAAGTAGAAGTCAAGAAAATACATTTTTGCTGATAGGACAGTATGTGTGGATGGCCTTGGGATAAGGAAATGGCACAGGTAGAAGAACTAAAAAAAATTCAGTTGTAAAAAAATTCAGTGGTAGCTGAGTGTAGAGGGATTTCATATGAGTGTTATAGAGCAAAGTGAAAGAGAGGGAAGCAATATCAAATAAGGCAGGGTTTTAAAGTCCAAGGAAAGAATTTGGTTTTTATTTTGAGGGCAATGGAAAACAATCAAAAAGATTTTAGTTGGTAGTTCTCAAGGCCAGATATATCTCATAAAATATCACAGGATCAAAAATGGATGAAGAAATAAAGTGAGAAGGTGGAAATAGCATTTAACAAGCTATTGCATTAAAAGAATATGATCTGATCATGACATACTCCTGTAGCATTTTATGACATTAAGAGAGCACTGTAACTAGGACTCACAGAGTCACTGTGGAGATGGAGGTGGCTCAGATGGTAAAGAGTCTGCCTGCAATGAGGGAGAGCTGGGTCCAATCCCTGGGTTGGGGAGATCCCCTGGAGAAGGAAATGGCAACCCACTCTGATATCTTGCCTGGAAAATCCTATGGATGTAGAAGCCTGATAGGCTACAACCCATGGGGTCGCAAAGAGTTGGACACAACTGAGCAACTAACACACACACATACATGAAAAAAAGATAATTTTCTTTTCAGTCAGGACTTAGGATTTGTTGCTTGTGTTTTAGGAACAATGACACTCTTTCTCAGTGGTATGTTGGAGCAAATATGTGGAGTTGCTGAGATCCAAACGAAAATCCCTAAATATCTGGAAGAATAGATGCAAACGAAAATTTCAAAACATCTAGGAGAATATTTCCTGGAAAATTCTTGGTCAAAACCTGACAGTCTTACAGCATCCTGGGGGTTAATGAATACTAATGGAGCTATAGATGCACTATTATGAAACACTAACTGGCAGCTTCGTTTGAATTGGGGGTCAACATCTGCCCATTTAAAGAAGTCAGTTTGCTGTGAAATTACTAAGGTGTAACTATTTCTCATGAGCACCACTGGATTTACGTGTCTGCTGTATAAAAAAGTGAAGTGATCAGAAAAAAAAAAAAAAACAAACAAAAAACTCTTCCTTTTATGGACATGGAAAGGAAACATACAATTTTGTTTTCTCAAGACAAATTATTTTGATTTTAAATTTTATAAACAGAATATGAACCAACATCAAATCTAGATTAATATATTTATGATTCAAATCACTTCCATTTAATCATCATGTCACACATTCTCCTAGAGAGTCACAGCCTGTTAACAAATGTATTTCCCAGATATACTATTTTAAACACCAGAAAACATATGAAACTTTTTTTTTAATGAAACATTCTCTGTTTTCAACTTACGTCATAATCAAAGCTTCCCAGTGGCTCAGCAGTAAAGAATCTGCCTGCAGTGCAGGAGACATGGGTTCAGTACCTGGGTGGGAAGACCTCCTAGATGAGGGCATGACTACCCACTCCATTATTCTTTCCTGGAAAAGTCCCATGGACAGAGGAGCCTTGCGAGCTACAGTCCATAGTGTCTCAAAGAGTCTGAAGTGACTGAGCATTCAGGCATGCTCCTTTTTGAATTTAAAACATGTAACTGTAATTAAAGCTGAGTGAAAGTTTATATTGACATTTGTGAAAAAATCCTTAGTAAGATTTTTATGGAGAGCTTAGATGACTCAGTTTGAGAACTGAGCACTGGAAAAAGAGAGGTATGGGATACATGGGCTTTGTGCTGGGGACTAGGTATTCCTGGATTCACAGAGGTCAGAACAAAGTGTAGAGATAGGAATTACTGGGGGAAAAATATCAACCTAAGATTCATTGAAATCTAGTGATGGAGAAAGGGCCATTGATTTAATGGGTTTTATGTGTAATTGTGAATATCCTGATATTATCTAATAAAATGAGAGAAGCAGTGGGGAAGTGAAATAATTTAAAGGTATAAAATATATCTTCATGTGAGGATTCAATGAGATAGCATATGTAAATTATGGTCATGGGTAAAATGGTAGCAATTTCAACTCTTATAGTTCCTGTTGATGCTACTAGATCAACAAACCACTTCAAACTGAAATAGCTTTTTTCTTAGTAATTTTATTATTAGTTTCATGTCTTTTGTACTGTCCAAAAGACAAATGTACTTGCATATGCTTATGTATTTGTTTTGATATGAACAAACATCGTTTGACATCGAAAAAAATTGTTTTGGAGCTGGATTAAACACATAACAAATGAGGAGAAAGAACAAGAACATTATCTGGATGCCTAGACACATCTTCATGGGGCATGATTTTCTGTTAGAAGAAATAAATGAAGACAAGCACTGACTCAATGGACGTGAGTCTGAGTGAACTCTGGGAGTTGGCGATGGACAGGGAGGCCTGGCGTGCTGCAGTTCATTGGGTCGCAAAGAGTTGGACATGACTGAGCGACTGAACTGAACTGAAGCACTTTGTTGGGCAGAGTATGGTGAGTGAGATTTTTGACTATATGAGAAATTCATAAGAACGTATGGGAAGAAAGAAAGAAAAAAAAAACTGAACGTCTCTTTCCTCACATACTTAATAACTGAAGCCATGAGAATAGAGGAGATGGCCTGAGGAGGCAGTGGTGTATGTGAGAGTAGAAATTCAAAAACAAATTTGAGACACCCAAGCATATAGTGCTCTTCCTGACAAGAAGAACCCTGAGGAACTGCCCTGAAGAGACGCTGGTATGAGAGAAGACGTGGACTGAACATGGAAGGAAGTAGTGGCCCACAAGGTTTATGGAAGCTGAAAGGTCAAGTAAACTAAAGTGAAACGAATAGTTTTTAGCTTCAGCTGGGCAAGTTATAAAAGCTATTTTTAAAAAATTCTAGTATATTTCAGTCCATTCAGATTTCTCTGTTCATAACAAAAGACCTTGAACTTGGAAAACTCAGGGGGCTTTTCTCTACCTAATTTTCTAGGTATATGTGTTACTTGATGGGCTTGCAAAAATGTATTATACTTAATTAAAATGAAGTAATTAGCTCAACAATTTAATAAATTCTAGATTTTGGAGAGATATACCATAGAATTTTTTATACAAACAATTAAAATATAAGTTCTCTAAGCATCTTAATTTTTTATTATTTTTAAATAAATGACATTTGAGGATATTGTACATAATTTGAATATGTAAAATAGAGCCATATGAATTATTGGTATGTTAACTATGCCTTCTATACATGTACTAGGTATATTGTTTTTTGTATGGTTGGAGGGGGTTTGGTTTTTTAAAAAAGGTAACAGAAGTTGAGACACATGACCTTTTTGTGAATTTTACCCCTCTTTCTTAAAGTGCTCAAGCACTCTCTCCTCTATAAAACATCCCCTCTAGGCCATCTTCTTGATGGAATAAATCATTCTGCCATTGTATACCCACACTGTAACTTGGGTACCGTGAGTACATTTTAACGACTGCTTTAGATGATGGTGCCTATTAACTAGGTCCTAGGCATCGAGTCTTATTCTTCTGTGTCACTAGTGCTTAGTTTACAGCTTAGTATGTAGTATCAGCTCAAAGAAGCTTTATAAATTATTGTAATAATTTTCTTGGAGAATATAGATTATGGAAATAGAGATGATCTTACATTATTTTAGTTTAGAGAACGTGAAGCCTCTCTTCATTTTCAATGTGACAATACTGACAGTCTGAGGTAATAAATTCCTTGCTCAGAAAATTATTTCTTATCAAAGAAGGATTTTAATCATCATATTTTAACCTGGAAATACATGTATAAAATTATTAACATTACTGTATTTATTTTAGAAAACAAAAATGCACCAACATAGCATTTGGGATATATATATCCATATATATATATATATATATATATATATATATGAAGTAAAGTGAAGTGAAGTTGCTAGTTGTGTCTGACTCTTTGTGACCCCATGGATTGTAGCCTACCAGGGTCTTCCCTCCATGAGATTTTCTAGGCAAAAGTACTGGAGTGGGTTGCCATTTCCTTCTCCAGGGGATCTTCCCAACCCAGGGATTGAACTCGGGTCTCCCTCATTCCAGGCAGACGCTTTAACCTCTGAGCCGCCAGGGAAGCCCCATATATGTGCTTTTACATATGTAAAAGCAGAGACATTACTTTACCAACAAAGGTCTGGCTAGTCAAGGCTATGGTTTTTCCAGTGGTCATGTATGGATGTGAGAGTTGGTCTGCAAAGAAAGCTGAGTGCCGAAGAATTGATGTTTTTCAACTGTGGTGTTGGAGAAGACTCTTGAGAGTCCCTTGGACTTCAAGGAGATCCAACCAGTCCATTCTCAAGGAGATCAACCCTGGGATTTCTTTGGAGGGAACGATGCTGAAGCTGAAACTCCAGTACTTTGGCCACCTCATGCAAAGAGTTGACTCATTGGAAAAGATTCTGATGCTGGGAGGGATTGGGAGCAGGAGGAGAAGGGGACAACCGAGGATGAGATGGCTGGATGGCATCTCTGACTCGACGGACCTGAGTTTGAGTGAACTCTGGGAGTTGGTGATGGACAGAGAGGCCTGGTGTGCTGCGATTCATGGGGTCACAAAGAGTCAGACACGACTGAGAAACTGAACTGAACTGAACTGATATATATGTCTACCTCGTTGAAACCCCATGGACTGCAGCACACCAGGCTTCTCTCTCCCTGTGTTTGCTCAAACTCATGTCCATCGAATCAGTGATACCACCCAACTGCCTCATCCTCTGTCATCCTCTTCTCTTCCTGCCCTCAATCTTTCCCAGCATCAGGGTCTTTTCCAGTGAGCTGGTTCTTTGCATCAGGTGGCCAAAGTATTGGAGTTTCAGCATCAACATCAGTCCTTCCAATGAATATTCAGGAGTTGATTTCCTTTAAGATTGAGATCCTTGTTTGATCTCCTTGCTGTTCAAGGGACTCTCAGAATCTTCTCCAACACCGCAATTCAAAAGCATCAATTCTTCAGCACTCAGCCTTCTTTATGGTCCAACTCTCACATCCGTACATGACTACTGGGAAAACCACAGCCTTGACTAGATGGACCTTTGTTAGCAAAGTGATGTCTCTGTTTTTTAATATGCTAAGTTTGTCATAGCTTTTCATCCAAGGAGTAAGTTTCTTTCAATTTCATGACTGCAGTCACCATCTGCAGTGATTTTGGAGCCCAAGAAAGTGAAGTCTCTTACAGTTTCCATTGTTTCCCCATCTATCTGCCATGAAATGATGGGACCGAATGCAACGATCTTAGTTTTTTGAATGTTGAGTTTTAAGCCAGCCTTTTCACTCTCCTCTTTCACCTTCATCAAGAGGCTGTTCAGTTCTTCTTCACTTTCTGCCATAAGGGTGGTGTCATCTGCATATCTGAGGTTATTGATATTTCTCCTTGCACTCCTGACTCCAGTTTGTGCCTTATCCAGCCTACCATCTCGCATGATGTGCTCTGCATATAAGTTAAATAAGCAGTGTGACAATATACAGCCTTGATGTATTCCTTTCCCAATTTTGTACCGGTCTGTTGTTCCATGTCCAATTCTAATTATTACATCTTGACCTGCAAACAATTTTCTCAGGAGACAGGTAAAATAGTCTGGTATTCCCATCTTTTAAGAATTTTTCACAGTTTGTTGTGATCCACATAGTCAAAGGCTTTAGAATAGTCAGTGAAGCAGAAGATGTTTTTCTCTTAGTAGCTTGAAATCATTCGTGAAGGGGAATTTACACCATAGACATCAGTGAACACTACAAATATGTATTTCAGTTGGTTATTTGTTTTACTTGGTTTTGTTTTGCTTTGGAGAGCTGATTGTTAAACCAGGCACATCACCTTTTCTTCTGTTTGAAGTGCCTCTCTCCCACACGTATGGGATGCTGGTTTTTAACCAAAGACTTGGTTCTGTGATGATGGTTGCTTAGGCTAGTGGCAAACATACACTCTGTCATTTATGACAATTGAAAATAATGTTTATTCTATGCTATTACCATATGACATTAGTTGAAATCTTATTGGCCATATCAGGCTGACCCTCTGTACATATATTTACTAATTAATCATTTAAAGTTAAGTTCCTTTACCCAGTCACAATGAAACTAATATATAAGCCAGGTTGGAGAGGCTTCCTTGCCTTATTATTTAAGCCTAAGCACCTCTGAATGGTCTGACTACTCTTCATATGGAAAATATCTGCCATTCCTTTTTTTTTTATTGTTGCTTTCAATAATACAGGGCTTCCCATGTGGTGCAGTTGGTAAAGGATCCACCTGCCAATGCAGGAGAGGCAGGTTCAATCCCTGGGTCAGGAATATGCCCTGGAGTAGGAAATGAAAATCCACTCTTGTATTCTTGCCTGGAAAATATAGGGGTCCCCATAGTATATACCTATGTTTTACAAAATTCAGTAAAAGAGTCACCACTTTCTGAGAGACTCAAAAATGTTTAAAGACTTTAATTGAAATTATATAACATTTTTATAATCCTATATGGGAATAAATCAATATACTTATGCTTTTAATAAAGATCTTTGTAATTAGACAACATAACAAAATGGAAAAATAACCCACAGAAAATTCAGTAGTAAAACTAGTTCTCAACAAGTATACAGATCACTTGCCAGCTGCTCCACAAAAAGTATACTGAGCAGAGTATCTGTGAAGTGTACTGGGCTAATACCTGTAACATCTAATTATATCTAAAACAAAAGGGGGAAAAAAGCTGACTAAAGGAAAGCATTTTTTCATAAACACCTAAATACAGAAAATACCTCTGAAATTATTCTGGAGGTGGTTGGCTGCTTTTGTTCTTTTTCACTTGCTAAAATTTAAGGAAAATTATGATTCACCTGTATTGTTTGGCAAACCAAACCATTAACTGAATTTATTACAGTAGCTCATCAGTATTTGCAAAAATTTCCAAGAAAAGAAAAAGGAGCTTATTAAATGTAAATGCATGGTTTTATGAATCAAAGGCTTGAAATTTTAGCAAGTGAACAAAGAATTCACACAGGTATACAGAAATACACAATGGCAAATTAGGCAGAATTAAAAAAAAATAAAATTGTATCATAACTGTGGATCCTCTGGGAAGAAAGGTCTCTTAAAAAAGAAAAAATGTTCAATCAACTCTAAATCCAGATTGCAGTAATGCCCCAAATGCACAACCAATGGTTTCCCCTTTAGGACAGCTTGGGGGACTTTTCTTGACATTTTTGCTTAGTTACTTTCATTATTACTATTAGACCAAATTTGGACTTCTATATTTAGCATACTTCAATGGGCTTCCCTTGTAGCTCAATCAGTAAAGAATCTGCTTGCAGTGCAGGAGATCTGGGTTTGATCCCTGGGTTGGGAGGAGCCCCTAGAGAAGGAAATGACAACCCACTGCAGTATCCTTGAAAATCTCAAGGATCTTATGGACAGAGGAGTCTGGTGGGCTGCAGTCCATGGGGTCACAGAAAGTTGGGCACGATTGAGCGACTAACACTTACTTACTTATTTAGTGGTATCTAAGGCCAGCAGCTCACTATCACAGAGCTGGAAATTGTGGCCCACCAAAAGTTTTCTGGGTTTTATTAGACTTTGTCTTTTTCCTATAGTTTCCTTTTTGGAGCATAGGTAATTCTATCCTAGACTGATAGGCATGTACAAAATTACTTTTCTATTTATTAGTATAGTAGAATGAAACCTCTTTTGTTAAGTTTAGGTAGGTAATCTATTTTATCAGATTACTGGAGTGGGTTGCTATTTCCTTCTGCAGTGGATCTTCCCAACCCAGGGATTGAACCCAGTTCTCTGGTATTACAGGCAGTCTCATTGCATGTGGATTCTTTACTGACTGAACCACTGGGGAAGCCCCTGTTTTATCACAGATAGAGTCTAGTTAGAATTTTCTCCTAAAAAGGAATGCTAGATGATTCTGACTTAATTCATGTATTTCTCAGACTATATTCTCCAGGCAGCCATATTGCTAGGGATCCTTCCTTCTCTATTGCCCATTTTGTTCTCAACACTTGATAATTCATATTTATCCAATATATCAATTCATTTAAGATGTGCACTTCTACTAAAACACTTCTCAAATTTCCCTGATAGCCTTTCTGTATCAATGTTTCTCATTAAAGAAACATTGATTTGTACTACCTCAGTCAATTAATCATTAATCAATCTTCTAGTCTATTCTTATTTTCTTTTTCATATCAAGTTCTCCAGTATCTTGGATTAGAATTCTCTAAGGCTACACTGAAAGTTTCTCTTTATTTCCTCAAATTCTCAGAACATTGTATGAGTCTGTTTCCTGGATATTCCATTTTTTATTCAGTATTATCAGTGACTTTATACTACCTCCTCATCAATATTTGAGTTAAAAAGGAATTCATAATTTTCTTTCTTTTTTCACCATAGCGACTATAAGCCTTTTAAAGAGTTACAATTATGCTTATCCTGAATGTTTTCCTTAGGACAGAATTGCTCTATAGCAGAACAATGCCTGTCTTCTTCCTGAGTGAGGGTTATCCTCAAAATCACAAGGTCAGCTACAATTTCATGAATGCTTACCTTACTGGACATGATTGACTGTTGTCAACAATGAATAGTGAGAAAGGCTTCAAGGGCTAGTCCCCTATTATATTCAATTTATACTTACATGTGAATCCTTAGTCACAAACAGCTATAGATTTTCAGCCTAAAATAAACCATTCTCAAGCTTTGGGATTTATGGTCCTTGATTAAAATGCATTTTTACCTGATGTTCTTGTGAGAAAGGAGTTGCCTTGGGAATATTCATGAAAATGAATGAGAACAACCAATACCCAGTTAACCAGTAAAATTCACTTTAAATCAGAAGGCACAATTTTTCCACCTTCTCAAATTCAGTGGTCAGCTGCTATCATGTAGGGGCTCCCTCCTCTTTGTTCTCAAATCTTCTCTCTGGGGCTATTATCATAAACTGTATAATACATATCATAAAGTCCAGAAGAAAACCTCCAGTTTATGGCAAAGATATCAAAATATAAACTGAAGTTTCTTCTTTCTGTTGGCCATGGTATATAAACTCATCTCAGACTAAAATCTGACTGACAACTTTCGAAATAATCAGACAGAAAATACCTCCTGACTGTTGTTCGGTAATTGCCTCTCTGACAAAATCTCATGGTTACTCAGTTACAACCCAATGTGTAATTCTGGTCTGACTATTTTTTCTCTCTCTTACAGATGGGTTTTGACAGCAATTTTTTTTTTTTAATTTCTTAGGAGAGCTGTTTTCTATTATTTTTTCCCATATATGAAAAGGGAGAAATATTTCCTTTGCCTTCCAGTTGAACTTACTGCTCTCCTTTCTCTTTTATAGTCTTACCTTTTCTAAAACCTGTTGACATTTACACTCATACATTTTCTATGGTTCATGGATAAAGAAAACCCAAAAGCAATGAATTTCTTATCTAAAAAGGGGTATAGTTTCAAACAGCCATTATGTTCACTTTCTTTAGGATCTCTTGTTAACCAGCTTCTACCACAAAAGATGCTACGGTGATGCTACATATGGGAATGATCTGGTTGATCGAAACAGAAGTTATTTTTCATTTGCAAAACTGATGAACTTTATCGGTAACATTTTTCCCTTGAAGAAGTTTCTATTCTTTTAACATTTATTTTGCTTTATAAACTCAGATTAACCACCCTTTTGCCTTATGCTTAGTAAGACAACAAATTCCTGCAAGTGGAGTTTGTACAACCTAAGATTTGTTTATTTTGTATGTGTTTGCTTTTCAGTAATTTTATTACTCTTCATTTTATACATCTAGGTTTAATTTTTATAAAATACATGAGATTGAAATCTGTTTTGCCAGATTGCTAAAGACATTTGAACTAATAATTTGTGTTGAATAACTGAATTTCTGCTTTTTGTTCAATGTTTAAAATACCTAATTTATCATGTTAGAAAGTCACATTTTTGGGTCTGTTTCTGCACTCTCTGTTCTGCTTATTATTTCTTTTCATCATTTTATTAATCAATGTCAAAATGTTTCAGTTAATGGATTTCCTAACAGTTTTCACATGTGAAAGGCTAGAAGTTTAAATTCTTTTATTGTAAATCTTTTTTTTTTCTTCTATCTTTTCATGCTTAATTCTCCAGAAACTTTATAAATCACCCTGTTAAATTGAAAAACAACCTCTGGGCATTTGGGGGGATAAATTCCATTTTGTTTATGCATTAGTTCAGAAAGTATCAATATATTAAAATATATTCTCCTCAACCAGAACAGGTTCTACACTAAAGATGTCTTCTTTATATGCCTAGGTCAAAATTCTGACAAAAGTCTATTGGACTAAAATATAATAAACCATACTCCTTTCAGGAGCTCTAGGAGGAGAGTATATTTGCTGCTATTTCAGTTTCTAGAGACCTCACACATTCCTTGTGTTTTTTCATCCTCAGTGTTACAAACTCTGATGCTTCATTCATTGGCACATCTCTTTCTGGCTTAATTTAAGAGAGGTTCTCAGTTTTAAGAAATCATGTAATGATGTTTGAGAAGTCTCTATTGGCATATAACATAATATTTTTGGATTTTAGGAATTAGGAGAGATATATTTGGGGGTCAATATTCTGTCTACCACAATTATCTGAGAACCTTCTCCTCTTTTAATTTATAAAATTCATTTTTTTTAATTTCTACATTCTCTTAGTATCAATAAGGTTCTGTTTCTTTACAAATTAATTTTAGCCTCAAGTTATTTAAGATACAAAAGATAAAAATATCATTCATTTAGTAATTCTACCAGGTTTTTCTGATCACCCACAAGTACTCTATTCTAGTTCCTGGAATTATATTATTGAACAAAATGGGAAGAAAATTCTGCTAGCTTACTTTTCAATGATTGTATAGAAGATAAGCAAGAAATACGTAGTATGTCAGAAGATAAATAGTATCAATAACAACAAAAAAAAAGGAGAGAGGAAAACAGGGTAGAGGGTAAAGTCTATGATTTTATGTAAATGTTCTAATTAGGTGACATTTGGTCAAAATATAAAGAAAGTATGTTGAAGGAGTGAAACAAGTAGATATTGAGATTACTCCAAGCAGAGAAAACTTCAAATGATAAGACTCAACAGCTGAAACATGCTGAAGAGTTAAAAATACATAAAGATGACAATTGTACTGAGAAAGGCAGACCAAGAAACAGAGGAGTGGAAGCTGCAGAGATGTAATTGGAAGCTAGATCACAGGCTGCTGTTGGATTACTCCAGGCTTTTGTGAGGTGCTTGCTTTTACTTGGTAAAATTTTAATCCATCAGAGGATTTAGAATGAATAGATACCATGACTTATTCTGCGTTTAAAAAGAATTTCTGCCTACTGCTGTATTGAGAAGGAGAAGGCAATGTCAACCCACTCCAGTACTCTTGCCTGGAAAATCCCATGGACAGAGGAGCCTGGTAGGCTGCAGTCCATAGGGTCTCGAAGAGTCGGACACGACTGAACGACTTTACTTTCACTTTTCACTTTCATGCATTGGAGAAGGAAATGGCAACCCACTCCAGTATCCTTGCCTGGAGAATCCCAGGGATGGCAGAGCCTGGTGGGCTGCTGTCTCTGGGGTCACACAGAATCGGACCCAACTGAAGTGGCATAGCAGCAGCAACTGTATTGAGAATAGTCTCTAGGTGAGTACTGAGTGGAAGCAAAGAAACTGTTGAGGCTACTACAATGATCCATAGGATAGATATTAGCAATGTTGGCAACAGTGGTAGGAGTGGGAGGAAATAGTCTGATTCAGAATATACCTTGAATTCAGGCATATATAATTTGTCGATGGAATGAGTGTAAGCTATGAGAGGAAAAGAAAAAAATCACTGAGATCTTTAAAAAGACTGTGTCAAGATCAAGTTTCAGAGATGAAGTGGGAGGGAGAGACATGAGTTGGGTTTTAAAAATATGAGACAAATATGAGACATATATAAAATATCAAAGAAGAATATTAATAAGGAAGCTCAACAGATTAATCTGGAAATAAAAATTAAGTGCTATAGATATGAAAAATAGAAGGAAGGATAATATATAGCTATGAAAGCATCTTAGAGATTGAATTCTTGTAACTCTCATATTTAGAAGCTACACATTTGAGAAAGAATCAGCTAAAAAAAAAAGAATAGAGCAGACTAGACCACAATCAAGAAAATGGAGTGATAAATTGCACACCAAGAGAAAAACTTCACACACACACAAAGAATATTTATTGGCAAAAGATCTTTGAAAAAAAGCTATTTTTGGTGAAATAGTAGTAGCAAAGCCCAAACTGAAATGGACTCAAAAAATAAAAGATGGGTTGAATTGAAAAGTTGAATATTTAATATGGAACTTAAATGAATTCCAGATGAAACAAACATATTATGTGGGAAAAAGAAGACTCAAAGATGGTACCAAGAGTTTTCCTCTTTATAGTTGGAAGGATGAGAATGGAATTTAATAAGTGAGGATGGTTTTGAGGAGTTTAGTTTTTTTCTAAAAAAAGAAGCAAAAAAAAGAGAAAGTTTCATTCCTCTGGGAAGTAGCAAAGCCCAAACTGAAATGGACTCAAAAAATAAAAGATGGGTTGAATTGAAAAGTTGAATATTTAATATGGAACTTAAATGAATTCCAGATGAAACAAACATATTATGTGGGAAAAAGAAGACTCAAAGATGGTACCAAGAGTTTTCCTCTTTATAGTTGGAAGGATGAGAATGGAATTTAATAAGTGAGGATGGTTTTGAGGAGTTTAGTTTTTTTCTAAAAAAAGAAGCAAAAAAAAGAGAAAGTTTCATTCCTCTGGGACTGACATATATAATTATGTTTGAATTCTTGTTATGAGACCACTACAATACTCTTCAACTCATGGTATGGTCTCTATATTCCTCTTATTGAAATTGGAATGTATTTGTCTATCAAAAAACCATCTCATATTTTCCCCTTTTTCCTGTGTCTTTACTCAAAGACTACTGGAATTGGTTGAAATAACACACTTTCCTCCTTTTTAGATAAGCTTAAAAGTGTTTTCTTATTTGTATTTCTGAGAATACAGTAGACATACCATGAGATTTCCTACCTCTAAATGTTTAGGTATTCTGGAGAAAATAAATCATTTTTAAAAAATGCATTGTTCAAATTTCAAAATTAAAAGGAACTCCCAAGGTTATTTGGAGAAGGAAATGGCAACCTGCTCCAGTACACTTGCCTGGAAAATCCCATGAGACTGAGGAGCGTGGTAGGCTACAGTCTATGGGGTCGCAAAGAGTCTGACATGACTGAGCGGCTTCACTTTCACTTTCCCAAGACTATTAATATAAATAGCAATAAAATATATGAGAAACATAGCTAAAAGTCAAGAGAGAAAGATGGAACAATGCTGTTTTAAGATTATTATATAATGCATTAAGTAGTATCAGTTGAAGCTGGAATGTGACCTATCGCATTGCAGGTAGATTCTTTACCAGCTGAGCCACCAGGGAAGCTCTAACTGTCATTAGAATACTACATTCAACAACAGTAGAATACACATCTTTTCAAGTGTACATAGATATGCTTCAAGATAGACAATATTTTGGAAGGCTATATAGGTTTTAATAACTTTAACTTCCATCACCAAAACTAGGAGGAGAGAGGGAGGTAACATTGCCTCAGTTCCTCTCAGTATGGAAGTGATAACTAGAGAAATGCAGAATCAATTGTTTGAATCCTAACTTCTCCTTTTACCACCTGTATGCCGTCAAAAGGTTTATTTAATACACACAACTGTAACTTTTGGATCTATATGGCAGAAGTATTAATGTGATAATTTGCCTTTCATTAGGCCAAAAGTTAAATGAAATTTTTCTATTGAAGTTTTTGTTATGTAAATATTATATAAATATTTTCACCTTTTACCAAACACACAGCTGTTTCAGGACAAAAAAATCAATCTTTTTCAATGAGTCCATTTTCATTAACCTTTTACCTCTGCTATTCATGCATTATTAGCTATAATTTTCACAAGAGGCCAAAACTTACTTTCATGGGAAAAATGTAGAAAAATAAAAGCATAAGCAACAAACTATGAAAAAATCTCAGAGATGGGAATACAAGACCACCTTACCTGCCCCCTAAGAAACCTGTATACAGGTCAAGAAACATCAGTTAGAACAAGACGTGGAACAACAGACTGGTTTAAAACTGGGAAAGGAGTACATCATGACTGTATGTTGTCACCATGCTTATTTAACTTATATGCAGAGTACATCATGGGAAATGCCAGGCTAGATGAAGCTTAATCTGGAATCAAGATTGCCAGGAGAAATAGCAATAACTTAAGATATGCAGATGACACCACCTTAATGACAGAAAGCAAAGAGGAACTAAAGAGCCTCTTGATGAAAGTGAAAGAGTAGAGTGAAAAAGCTGGCTTAAAACTCAAAATTCAAAAAACTAAGATCATGGCATCTGGTGCCATCATTTCATGGCAAACAGATGGGGCAAACAAAAGGAAACAGTGATAGACTTTATTTTCTTGGGCTCCAAAATGGTGACTGTAGACATGAAATTAAAAGATACTTGCTCCTTGGAAGAAAGCTATGACAAATCTAGACAGCTTATTGAAAGAGCAGAGACATCACTTTGCTGACAAAGACCTATCTAGGCAAAGCTATGGTTTTCCCAGTAGTCATGTACAGATATAAGAGTTGAACCATAAAGAAAGCTGAGCACTGAATAATAGATGCTTTCAAACTGTGGTCTGGAGAAGACTCTTGAGGGTCCCTTGGACAGCAAGGAGATCAAACCAGTTCATCCTAAAGGAAATCAACTGTGAAAATTCATCAGAAGGACTGATGCTGAAACTGAAACTCCAATACTTTGGTCACCTGATGTCGACCCATTGGAACAGATCCTGATCTTGCAAAAGACTAACAGCAGAAGGAGAAGGGGACAACAGATGAGAGATTGTTGGATGGCTTCAATGAGTCAATGGACATGAGTTTGAGCAAACCCTGGGAGACAGTGAAGGACAGGGAAGCATGGCAAGCTGCAGTCCATGTGTTTGCAAAGAGTCAGACAGGACTGAAAAACTGAACAACAACAAGAGTATATGATGCTTTGGTTTCAAAATTGAAACCTCTCAAGAAATGTCCTTCAATATTAAATTATTTATTCAAGTTTAAAATAGTCCTACTCCAGTGGCTCAGTTGGTAAAGAACCCACTTGCCAATACAGGAGATGCAATCTTTGGGTTGGGAAGATCCCCTGAGAAGGAAATGGCAACTCATTCTAGTATTATTGCCTGGAAAATTCCATGGACTGAGAAACTTGGAGGGCTTCAGTCCATAGGGTTGCAAAGACTTGGGCGAGTAAGGCGCAAAGAGTTAGGCAGGCAGTAAAATAGAGAGAATTCAAATAGATAGAATTCAAAATGTCAGTATCTATTCCTTTCTTTCTTAGACAATTCAACATACTTATTTTTTAAAGAATTATGCATATCACACACTTTTAAAAATACAGTCTTTATCTCAAAAGAAATTACTTATATGTATACATAGAGGTGGGAAATTGAGTAAATCATTTTCATTCACAATATAAAGACATCAAACTTCTTTTCAGAAAGTTATTGACAGAAAGATACTTTATATTACGGTAAAACTTTTAGATTATTTAAACAGTATGTGAAGTAACATGTATAAGTGAGAGAAAATGCTTGGAAATATATATATTAAAATATTAATAGTATAAAGATCACAGATGATTTTATTTTCATATTAATTTTGCAATAAGAAAAATGAAACAAAAATATATTTAAGTTAAACTGTTGATTGAATGATGGAATGATTGCATTTATAACTATCAAGTTAGACAAACGTGCAATTAGTTTAGTCAGATGCCTTATTTTCACCAGAACTGACTAATGTTTCATTCACCTAAATTGACCAGCAATCTGTTCTGGTAGCTGTAGGCACACTTTAAGTATTTGGAAGAAACCCTGTACCGTGAACATAGTTTGCTTTATTTTTAACGATAATTTTTCAGAATTCATTTATTGCTACCTGTGCTGCCTTATGAATATATTAGTTGCCCATTGGGCATTCAAGTGGTTAATAGACTAAATCTCTCTAGTTACAGAGGAAATCAAGATGTGTTGACATCTCTCCTGTCTGGGGGGAGTGACAACCCTGGGTGCCTGACACATTCTAACTTTCATGCTACATTTGTTTGTATCAAAAATGCTCTGTAAAAATAATTTCTCTGGAAGTAGCTCACAGAAAAATAATTTATACATTTTATCAGATTTGTTTAGTCAGATGTGACATCAGTCCCCTCCCATTCTTACAGATTTAAAGTTCCAAGAGTAAGCAACAGAACATAGTGCATTAATATCCTCTAGGATCCTTTCCTCTCAAGCTGGTGTGGAGCTGCAGAAATGGCATAAAACTGAGGAATAAGAGACGGGGTTCTGGTCGTTGTCCTTATTAACCCTGTCAGTGAAACTTGAATGTAACTCACTTTTTAGTTAGAGAATTAGACTAAATTTTCTCCAAGCTCCATTTTGGATTTAAATTTCTGTGACTTTATTTTTCATTTATTTCTGGATTTAGAAGGGAATTAGTTTAGTAAGCCTTTAGGACATTTCCATTTCTCTTAAACAGTAACTTTGATCCTTTTGCAAAGTTTTCATGGCACATTTTTCTCTCTTAATTCCCAAGTTTCATTTTAACCATCATCAGAAAAAATATTTTCTTACACAAAAGAGTTTGGACACATATCATTTGCTTGTAAATGACTTCCAATCATTTGATAAGTGTGGCTACATTGTTATATTTTTGTAATATCTACCTATCAACATACAGATGTACATATGAAAAAGCTACATATGAAAAACATACACATGAAAAAGCTATATGAACCTTAATTTATGAAGTTTTCTTGACTCCTATATTTTACAATTTCTGATAAATTTAAAAATGCATTTTCTTAATACTGATTAATTTTCTCCTTCACTAATCAAACAGGGAAATTTAGGAAATACATTCTTTTTTATGCTTCTCAGATCCCTAATTTGTTTAATTTCTAATTTGTTTAAATGTTTAATTAAGAACAATGTAGCTAATATAGCTAAAATAAAGTGAGCTGAAAGATAAATGTGGAGCTTTTTCTTATAGCACAGATAGGGGTTCTCTGGTAGCTCAGCTGGTAAAGAATCCACTTACAATGCAGGAGACCCCAGTTTGATTCTGGGTTGGGAAGATCCACTGCAGAAGGGACAGGCTACCCAATCCAGTATTCATGGGCTTCCCTTGTGGCTCCGCTGGTAAAGTATCTTCCTTAATGTAGGAGACCGGGTTTCGATCTCTGGATTGGGAAGATCCCCTGGAGAAGGGAACAGCTATCCACTCCAGTGGCCTGGAGAATTCTATAGACTGTACAGTCCATGGGATAGCAAGGAGTCAGACAGGAATGAGAGTGAATTTTTAATCTAATCTAAAAGAACAGTGCAGCTAATTTAGCTAAAATAAACTGAGCTGAAAGATTTATGTGGAATTTTTTCTTATGGCACAGATATGGTCCACTTATTAGAAATAAAACAATTCTTAGATATTTGTGAAACTTTTGAAATATAAGTTGTATTTATAGATACATTTCAGAATTTTTTTTTTTAAATATCAACAATGTATGTTTACCTCTAAAATAGTGTGTTGGTTGATTTCCTTAAAATTTCAAAATTAGTAAAAAGAGAATATTTGCTCCTTTATTTTCTAGGAAATCTTGAATGATTGACAACATATTTGAACTCATGAAATCAATAATCCAGAAAAAAAATAGAAATTATTCAGTACATTTAAAAGCAACCAAGTAGAACTCACTTAGTGACTTCAATTAAATGGTAGCTAAAGTAATTCCTAAAAGTCTCTTCCTGGTGATCATTGTTTGTCATGTTTGAAATTGTGAAAATTTGGGAAGTGTGTTTCAGTCATATGTTTTAGTATAAAGCTAACCAAATTCAGGTCATTTTTATCACAATGCAGGAGACCCCAGTTTGATTCTGGGTTGGGAAGATCCACTGCAGAAGGGACAGGCTACCCACTCCAGTATTCATGGGCTTCCCTTGTGGCTCCGCTGGTAAAGTATCTTCCTGTAATGTGGGAGACCGGGGTTCGATCTCTGGATTGGGAAGATCCCCTGGAGAAGGGAACAGCTATCCACTCCAGTGGCCAGGAGAATTCTACAGACTGTACAGTCCATGGGATAGCAAAGAGTCAGACAGGAATGAGAGTGAATTTTTAATCTAATCTAAAAGAACAGTGCAGCTAATTTAGCTAAACTAAACTGAGCTGAAAGATTTATGTGGAGTTTTTTCTTATGGCACAGACATGGTCCACTTATTAGAAATAAAACAATTCTTAGATATTTGTGAAACTTTTGAAATATAAGTTGTATTTATAGATACATTTCAGATTTTTTTTTTAAATATCAACAATGTATGTTTACCTCTAAAATAGTGTGTTGGTTGATTTCCTTAAAATTTCAAAATTAGTAAAAAGAGAATATTTGCTCCTTTATTTTCTAGGAAATCTTGAATGATTAACAACATATTTGAACTCATGAAATCAATAATCCAGAAAAAAATTAGAAATTATTCAGTACATTTAAAAGCAACCAAGTAGAACTCACTTAGTGACTTCAACTAAATGGTAGCAAAAGTAATTCCTTAAAAGTCTCTTCCTGGTGATCATTGTTTGTCATGTCTGAAATTGTGAAAATTTGGGAAGTGTGTTTCAGTCATATGTTTTAGTATAAAGCTAACCAAATTCAGGTCATTTTTATCTAATCTATGATGGATTTTGATTGTCCTGAAAATATGACTTGCAATTCATGTATTTTCAAAAAAGAAAATAATCTCACTTATTTTCCTCTATAGTATAAATATATTTTTACTAATCAGTTTTGTTTCCTTTTCTTGTCATATCCCAGCTTCTGTTACTTGAGCTGTTTCACTCATTTCTATTTCTACTTTTGTGTATCACCATACTTTACTCACAGAAAAAAGAGGTATCTCCATTATACTAATTGTCAAAATGATACCTGTGCTTAGTCACTCAGTCTCAGTCGTGTCCGACCCTTTGTGATCCAAGGGACTACAACTGCCAGGCTTCTCTGTCCATGGGAATACTCCAGGCAAGAATACTGGAATGGGTTGCCACACCCTCCTCCGGGGGATCTTCCCGACTCATGTATGGAACCGGGATCTCCTGCATTACAGGCGGTTTCTTTACCAGCTGAGCTACCAGGGAATGCTGTCTATCATGATAGTAATACCACCAGCTACTATAACTTGTTTAGAGAACTTTGTACTTTCTAATGTGCATAATACATGTGTGCTTATGATTCTCTTTATCATACATTGATTTTTTTTCAAGATGGAAATCTCCCCTTAGCTATGTAGTAGATTTCAACATTGAAATCAAGTCTTCTCTAATTTCTCTATCCTTGACTTTTGCCTTATACATTTGCAGCTGTACATAATCCCCTGTCCCTCCATTCATTATGTTTTGGCCAATAGGGTGTCAGCAGATCAGATGCAAGGAGCATTGAAAAAGATTTGTGTGACTGGATTTTTGTCTCCTATTCTTGTGCCATCACAGAGAAGAGAAGATGCCAACTTGCCTGCTGATCACCCAAGGAGGAGAGACACATAAAGATGTCCTAGTTCAAAATGACTCAGCTGACCCTTTGACACAAGAACAAGGCTGACAGAGATCAACCAAAGCTCCCAGCTAATACTCAGACTTGTGAGAAGTAACACATACTGTATAATAGTATGCTCCTGAGGTTTCATTCTTGTTTGCTATATATTAGATGTGAGGTGATAGCACACTGATAGAAGAACTTTCCAAAATCATCAGTCATATCATTAATAGGTATAGAAAGACTGGCTATCTCAAAGATAGATTTCACAATTGATATTGATTTATCTGATGAAAAACAAAGGCCTGAAATGCCAAAGGAGAAAAGAGAAGGATGAGATATGCAGACTCAATTGATTCTTTTTTTTTTT
>SJXQ01012282.1:0-17334 GCA_006408695.1 Aepyceros melampus
AAATGGCTTAATTAAGTGTGTCACCTAACATTTATGATAACAAGATTTAGCACAGACAGGTTTTATTGAAAGCATTACAATTGGCTTTCATCACAACTGACTATTAGAATTGAGTTTCAAGAAAGCTAAATAATTTATATAGTCACATGACTACATCATTGAACCTAGATCACGGGGAAATTATATATATACAAAACTTGACATATGCATATCTGTGCATGCTCAGTCTCGTAGTCATGTCTGACTCATGGTAATCCAGTAGACTGTAGCCCACCAGGCTCCACTGTCCATGGAATTCTCCAGGCAAGAATACTGGAGTGGGTTGTCATTCTCTTCTCCAAGGGATCTTCCAGGGACTGAAACTGCATCTCCTGCACTGGCAGGAGGATTCTTTATCATAATTTCATAAAACCAATTTTTTGGACAATTTCTCCTTTAAAGAAGCAAATAGATTAAAAAGTCTACTATGCTGAGGATTTATATCATTCCATATGTTTTCACTGTAATTTTCTCCTTCCTTTCTAAAAAGTTGAAAGTAAAAATTAACATTAAAATCATCATTGTTTGTGACACTAGTGGGAGACAGATTTTTTTCTTTCTCTTTTTCCTACTAGGAAAAAAGTACACCTGCTACTTTCAGGGAATGGGCACCTTTTACTCATATACAACTTTCAACTTAGTATCATTTGTTTTCCCAAAATGATCTGATTTACTCTCTTCCAGGTACTGAAGTGAATATTTGTACTGAGGAAAATTGAAATTACATGTTTCTAAGATCTCAGATTAGATAAAATAAAAGTGGCGTTTTGATGCTGTGGAAAATGAATGATACTCTAACAAATAATGCTTGCATAATTGGCAATCCAACTAGAAGAAAATAAATTTAAACTTCTACTTCATTATAAATATACAACAAAAAAAATCCAAATGAATTACAAATGTAAATGCAAAATAAAAAAAAAACTGTTAGACAACAGAAGAAAATTTAGGAGATTACTTTATAGGATGTAGGAGTTGGGAAAAAAATTTTTAACAGTTCAAAGACTAAGCAAGTATAAAAGAAAAAACAACAGTAGATCTATCTGTGTCAAAAATTAAAATTATTTGTATGAAAAAAGTATCATATTCAAAACTAAAGATAGTTAACTAAGAGAAATTATATATGACAAAACATGAGCTAATAATTTTTATGTACAAAAAGCTTATCAATTTAGAAGACAAACACAATCTAGTACATGAATCAGGAACTTCCAGATGTACAAGCTGGATTTAGAAAAGGCAGAGGAAGCAGAGATCAAATTGCCAACAGCCACTGGATCATAGAAAAAACAAGGGAATTCCAGAAAAGCATCTACTTCTGCTTCATTGATTACATGAAAGCCTTTGACTGTGTGGATTACAACAAACTGTGAAAAACTCTTAAAGAGATGGGGATATCAGATCACCTTACCTGCCTCCTGAGAAACCTTTATGCAGATCAAGAAGCAACAGTTAGAACCGGAAATGGAACAATGGAATGGTTCAGAGTTGGGAAAAGAATACGTCAAGGCTGTATACTGTCACCCTACTTATTTAACTATATTCAGAGTTCATCAAGCAGTGTTGGGCTGGATGAATTACAAGTTGGAACCAAGATTGCTGGGAGAAATATCAACAACCACAGTTATGCAGATGATCAGTTCAGTTCAGTTCAATTCAGTCGCTCATTTGTGTCTGATTCTGCAGCCCCATTACTGCAGCATGCCAGGTCTCCCTGTCAATCATCAACTCCTAGAGTTTACTCAAACTCATGTTAATTGAGTCAGTGATGCCATCCAAAGATCTTAGCCTCTATGGTTCCCTTCTCTTCCAGCCTTCATTCTTTCCCAGCATCAGGGCCTTTTCAAAAGAGACACTTCTCATCAGCTTCAGCATCAGTCCTTGCAGTGAATATTCAAGACTGATTTCCTTTAGGATTGACTGCTTGGATATCCTTGCTGTGCAAGGGACTCTCAAGAGTCTTCTCCAACACCACAGTTCAAAAGCATCAATTCTTTAGTGCTCAGGTTTCCTTATAGTCCAACTCTCACATCCATACATGACTACTGTGAAAAGCTATGAAAAACCATAGCTTTGACTAGATGGACCTTTGTTGGCAAAGTAAAGTCTCTGCTGTNATATCCTTGCTGTGCAAGGGACTCTCAAGAGTCTTCTCCAACACCACAGTTCAAAAGCATCAATTCTTTAGTGCTCAGGTTTCCTTATAGTCCAACTCTCACATCCATACATGACTACTGTGAAAAGCTATGAAAAACCATAGCTTTGACTAGATGGACCTTTGTTGGCAAAGTAAAGTCTCTGCTGTTTAATATGCTGTCTAGGTTGGTCATAGCTTTTCTTCCAAGGAGCAAGCATCTTTTAGTTTCATGGCTGCAGTCACCATCTGCAGTGATTTTGGAGTGCAAAAATGAAATCTGTCACTGTTTGCATTGTTTCCCCATCTATTTGCCATGAAGTGATGGGACCAGATGCCATGATCTTAGTTTTCGGAATCTTGTGTTTTAAACCAACTTTTTCACTCTCTCTTTTCACTTTCATCAAGAGGCTCTTGAGTTCTTCTTCACTTTCTGCCATAAGTGTGGTATCATCTGCATACCTGAGGTTATTGATATTTCTTCCTGCAATCTTGTTTCATCTTGCTTCATCCCGCCCAGCGTTTCTCATGATGTACTCTGCATATAAGTTAAATAAACAGGGTGACAATATACAACCTTGACATATTCCTTTCCCTATTTGAAACCAGTCAGTTGTTCTGTGTCCAGTTCTAACTGTTCCTTCCTGACCTGCATAGAGGTTACTCAAGAGGCAAGTCAGGTGGTCTGGTATTCCCATCTCTTGAAGAACCTTCCGAGTTTGTTGTGATCCACACAATCAAAGGCTTTGGCGCAGTCAATAAAGCAGATGTTTTTCTGGAACTCTCTTGCTTTTTCAGTGATCCAAAGGATGTTGGCCATTTGATCTCTGGTTCCTCTGCCTTTTCTAAAACCAGCTTGAACATCTGGAAGTTCATGGTTCACGTACTGTTGAAGCCTGGCTTGGAGAATTTTGAGCATGACTACTAGCATGTGAGATGAGTGCAATTTTGTGGTAATTTGAACATTCTTTGGCATTGCCCTTCTTTGGGATTAGAATGAAAACTTACTTTTTCCAGTCCTATGGTCACTGCTGAGTTTTTCAAATTTGCTGGTATATTGAGTGCAGCACTTTCACAGCATCATCTTTCTGGATTTGAAATAGCTCAATTGAAATTCCATCACCTCCACTAGCTTTGTTTGTAGTGGTGCTTCCTATGGCCCACTTGACTCCACATTCCAGGATGTCTGACTCTAGGTGAGTGATTACACCATCATGATTATCTGGGTCATGAAGATCATTTTTGTACAGTTCTTCTGTGTATTCTTGCCATCTCTTCTTAATATCTTCTGCTTCTGTTAGGTCCATACCATTTCTGTCCTTTATTGTGCCTGTCTTTGCATGAAATATTCCCTTGTTATCTCTAATTTTCTTGAAGAGATCTCTAGTCTTTCCCATCCTATTGTTTTCCTCTATTTCTTTGCATTGATCACTGAGGAAGGCTTTCTTATCTCTCCTTGCTATTCTTTGGAACTCTGCATTCAAATGGGTATATCTTTCCTTTTCTCCTTTGCCTTTCCCTTCTCTTCTTGATATGCAGATGATACCACCCTAATGGCAGAAGGCAACTAGGAACTAAAGAGCCTCTTAATGAGGCTAAAAGAGGACAGTGAAAAAGCTCGCTTAAAACTCAGCATTCAAAAAACACTAAGATCATGGCATCCAGTCCCATCACTACATGGCAAATAAATGGGGAAAAAATGGAAACAGTGACAGACTTTTCTTTCTTGGGCTCCAAATCACTGCAGATAGTGACTGCACCCATGAAATTAAAAGATGCATGCTCCTTGGAAGAAAAGGTATGAAAAACCTATACAACATATTAAACAGCAGAGACATCACTTTGCTGACATAAGTCATTATAGCCAAAGCTATGGTTTTTCCAGTAGTCATGTACAGATGTGAGAGTTGGACCATAAAGAAGGCTAAGTGCTGACGAATTGATGCTTTTGAAATATGGTGCTTGAGAAGATTCTTGAGAGTCCCTTGGAGATCACATCAGTCAATCCTAAAGGAAATCAATCCTGAATTTTCACTGGAAGGACTGAGGCTGAAGCTGAAGCTCCAATACTTTGGTCACCTAATGTGAGGAGCTGACTCATTGGAAAAGACCCTGATGCTGGGAAAGACTGAGGGCAGGAGAAGAAGTGGGTGACAGAGGATGAGATGGTTGGATGGCATCACTATCTCAATTGACGTGAGTGGGAGCAAACTCCAGGAGATTCAGAACAGGGAATCCCAGGATGCTGCAATCCAGGGAGTCTCAAAGAGTCAGACACGACTTAGGGACTGAACATAACAACAATAGAAATTAGAGGGGGTGCAAATTAATAAGAAATTTCTAGGATATAAGTTCAGACACTTATCAAACAATAAGATCCAAGGATAAATAACTTGCTTGGAGCCCATGAATGGTCAGATCCCTGTCTGTGAAGATTGTAACTGAGTGATGACTTCAGCTGTTGTCTTGCTAGATCCACAAAAGCCAAGCTTTCCAAGGAACTGCCAGTCAATGACTGCATACAGTGGAGGTGCAAATGCAAGTTCATTGCTGTGACAAGTAGGGCTGTCTGGTCATTGGCTTGGGGATTTACCATCAGTTGGGCTTCCCTGATATCTCAGTTGGTAAAGAATCTGCTTGCCTTGCAGGAGACCCCAGTTCAATTCCTGGGTCAGAAAGATCCACTGGAGAAGGGAAAGGCTACCCACTCCAGTATTCTGGCCTCGAGAATTCCATGGACTGTATAGTCCATAGGGTCAAAAGAGTCAGACATGACTGAGTGACCTTCATTCACACTGGCAGAAGCTTTCTTCAAACTATGCTGAGATATGAGACTCTTCCTACCCAATTCTCTCCCCAACCCTTTACAGGTGCCACACCTGCATCATGATTCAAAGACTATCTCTTCTTTCTCCTTTTCCCTCTCCTTTATATTTTACAGTTATTTGCCTAACATATCTTGAACTTATAATCCTGTTTTGACAGCTGCTTTTAAAAACCCAAGCTAACACAAAATAACAATGACAGAGGTGGAAAAATATTCACTCTGTGTTGCTGGTGGTAGGAGTATAAATTGGAAAAAAAAAAAAAAAAGAAAAGAAAAGAAAAACTACTTTGGAAAAAAATGGCATTATTTAGTGAAAATGAAGAGGCACAGCATATACAAAATATAAACTCCATTTATAGGGAGATAATCTAGAAAAGTATTTCTTAAGGTGTGTTCCAGAGAAAACTGGAAGGTCTCTAAAAACTTTTGGCAGGGTCTGTAAATTCGAAACTATTTTTATAATAATACTGTCATTATCACTGCCCTTATCTCACAAGTGTGTGGTTGTTGTTCAGTCACTTGTTAAGTCAGTTGTGTCTGACTCTTTGCAATCCCATGGACTGCAGCTTGCTGGGTTTACCTGTCCTTCACTATCTCCCAGAGTTTGCTCAAACTCATGCCCATTAGTCGGCAAAGTGATGTATCTGCTTTTTAATGTGCTGTCTAGGTTTGTCCTAGCTTTTCTTCCAAGGAGCAAATGTCTTTTAATTTCTCATGAGTGTCCAGTGGTGTTTTCAAGGAACTTGATCATGCATGAGGACACAGTTGCTTTTATAACTGATAGAATGCATGCTTGTGTATTCTTGTATTTTCCAAATTTTCTAATCTAGAAGGTTTAGGATATAAAAGTTTGCATGTTCAGGTACTAACTCAACTTCATCCTTGAAATTCTACTGCATCCCTGAATTTACATCATCTCTGAATTTCTCTTATAAGTTATCTTTGGTTATCTTTATAATCCAATAAATCATTATTCTGAAATTTCAAAATGTTCCCAGCACCTATGCACATACAACAAGAATAAGTATAGTCTGCTGTCTTATTTTGCAAACTTTTAATATGTTTAAGTTTCATGTAAAACTGTTATTTTTCAATAAGTTTGTTCTAAAATAAAATTTATTCATAATGAATCATTAGCTTTAAAAGAGAAATAAGAAAAAAATAAACAACCTGATGGGCAAAGGACCTGAATAGACATTGCTCCAAAGAAAATATGCAAATTGCCAATGCCCCTTTGAAATGATCCTCAACATCACGAATCATTAAGAAAATGCAAATCAAAATCATAACAAGAAACCACCTCACAATCATTAGGATAACTACTGTCAAGAGCAAAACCCCAAACAAACAGGAAATAAAAACTGTTGGAAAGGATGTAGAGAAACTTAAACATTTGTTTACTGCTGATGGGAATGTAAAATGATATAGGTGCTCTAGAAAACACTATAGTATGTGTGTATGTATGCTCAGTCATGTCTGACTCTTTGTAACACTTTAGACTGTAGTCCACTGGGCTCCTCTGTCCATGGGCTTCTTCAGGCAAGAATACTGGAGTGGGTTGCCATTTCCTCCTCCAGGGGATCTTCCCAACTCAGAGATCGAACCTGAGTCTCCTATGTCTCCTGCATTGCAAGCATATTCTTTACCCCCTGAGTTATCAGGGAAGCCCAAGAAAACAGTATAGCAGTTCCCCCCAAAATTAAAAATTGAACTATTGATATGATCCAGCAATTCCATTCTGGGTATATACCCAAAAGAACAGAAAGCAAGGTCTCATATAGAATTTTGCACACTCATGTTCATAGCAACATTATTCACAGTAGCCAAAATATAGAACCAACACATGTCCATTGATTGATAAATGGATAAATAAAAGGTGGCATATCAATACAATGGCATTGCCTTTCTTTGGGATTGAAATGAAACCTGACCTTTTCCAGTCCTGTGGCCACTGTTGTTTTCCAAATTTGCTGGCAATTGAGTGCAACACTTTCAGAGCATCATCTTTCAGGATTTGAAACAGCTCAACTAGAATTCCATCACCTCCCCTAGCTTTGTTCATAGTATTGCTTCCTAAGGCTCACTTGACTTTACATTCCAGGATGTCTGGCTTTAGATGACTGATCACACCATTGTGATTATCCGGGTCATGAAGATCATATTTGTACAGTTCTGTGTATTCTTGCCACCTGTTCTTAATATCTTCTGTTTCTGTTAGGTCCCTACCATTTCTGTCCTTTATTGAGCCCATCTTTGCATAAAATGTTCCCTTGGTATCTCTATTTTCTTGAAGAGATCTCTAGTCTTTCCCATCCTATTGTTTTCCTCTATTTCTTTGCATTGATCGCTGAGGAAGGCTTTCTTATCTCTTCTTACTATTCTTTGAAACTCTGATTCAAAGGGGCATATCCCTTTTCTCCTTTGCTTTTCACTTCCCTTCTTTTCACAGCTATTTGTAAGGCCTCCTCAGACAGCCATTTTGCTTTTTCAATCCCAAAGAAAGGCAATGCCAAAGAATGTTCAAACTACCACACAATTGCACTCATCTCACATGCTAGTAAAATAATGCTTAAAATTCTCCAAGCCAGGCTTCAGCAATACATGAACCATGAACTGCCAGATGTTCAAGCTGGTTTTAGAAAACGCAGAGGAACCAGAGATCATATGGCCAACATTCGCTGATCATTGAAAAAGCAAGAGTTCCAGAAAAACATCCATTTCTGCTTTACTGACTATGCCAAATCCTTTGACTGTGTGGATCACAATAAACTCTAGAAACTTCTTCAAGAGATGGGAATACCAGACCGCCTGACCTGCATCTTGAGAAACGTGTATGCAGGTCAAGAAGCAACAGTTAGAACTGGACATGGAACAACAGACTGGTCCAAATAGGAAAAGGAGTACGTCAAGGCTGTATATTGTCACCCTGCTTATTTAACTTATATTCAGACATCATGAGAAATGCTGGGCTGGTAGACGCACAAGCTGGAATCATGATGCTGGGAGAAATATCAATAACCTCAGATATGCAGATGACAGCACCCTTATGGCAGAAAGTGAAGAAGAACTAAAGTGCCTCTTGGTGAAAGTGAAAGATGAGAGTGAAAAAGTTGGCTTAAAGCTCAACATTCAGAAAAATAAGATCATGGCATCCGGTCCCATCATGGCAAATAGATAAAAACAGTGGAAACAATGGCTGACTTTATTTTTCTGGGCTCCGAAATCAATGCAGATGGTTATTGCAGCCATGAAATTAAAAGACGCTTACTCCTTGGAAGTAAAGCTATGATCAATCTAGACAGCATACTAAAAAGCAGAGACATTACTTTGCCAACAAAGGTCCATCTAGTCAAGGCTATGGTTTTTCCAGTGGTCATGTATGGATGTGAGAGTTGGACTATAAAGAAAGCAAAGCGCCAAAGAATTGATGCTTTTGAACTGTAGTGTTGGAGAAGACTCTTTAGAGTCCCTTGGACTGCAAGGAGATCCAACCAGTTCATCCTAAAGGAGATCAGTCCTGAATATTCATTGGAAGGACTGATGCTGAAGCTGAAACTCCAATCCTTTGGCCACTTGATGCGAAAAGCTGACTCATTTGAAAAGACCCTGATGCTGGGAAAGATTGAGGGCAGGAGGAGAAGGGGACAACAGAGGATCAGATCGTTGGATGGTGTCACCTACTTGATGGACATGGATTTCGGTGGACTCTGGGAATTGGTGATGGACAGGGAGGCCTGGCATGCTACCGTCATGGGGTTGCAAAGAGTCAGACACGACTGAGCGACTGAACTGAACGAACTATATACAATGGAATACTATTCCACCTTAAAAAGGAGGAAGAAATTCTGACACATGTTACAACATGCATGAACTTTGAGGACTTTATGTTAAGTAAAGTAAATCAGTCACAAAAAAGACCAGTACATTATGAGTCCATCTATATGAGGTACCTAAATTAATCACATTCATTGAGGTAGAAAGTGGAATGGTGGTACCAGTGGCTATGGTGGGTGGAGCACAAGGGAGTTATTGTTTAATGGGTAGTAATTTCAGTTTTACAAGATGAAAAGAGTTCTGAGATGGATGGTGATAATGGTTGTATAAGAATGTGAATGTACCTCACTCCACTGAACTGTACACTTAAATGAGTATAAGAAGATCAATTGTATGACTTATAGTTTTTTGGGTTTTGTTTTGCCATTCCACTTGGCATGTTGGATGTTAGTTCCTGAACTAAGGTTTGAACTTGTGTCCCCTACAATGGAAATGCAATGTCTTAAACACTAGACCATCAGGGAAGTCCCCAGTTGTATGGTGATGAATGGAACTACATTTTTGGAACTGATCATGCTGTAGTGTATACAGAAGTAGGAATATAATATATACTTGTTCCTTATATAATATTAGAATCAATATTCTCTCAATAAAAATAAAATAAAAACACAAAAGCAGTTTTATTAAAGAATGCCCTTGACAAAGAAATAAAAATTATTAGTGTTGTTAAACTTAACCTTTGAGTGTATGTCTTTTTAATAGGCTGTGTGACAAAAGAGAAAGCAAGCAAAAAGCACTTCCTCAGAATACTAAAGCAGGATGACTATCTCAAAGAAAACTATTTAAGGGATGATTTCTATTATAAACTGAATTAGCCACTTTTTTTCAGGGAATACCACTTTTACTTGAAAGTGTGACTCATGACAAGCTATAGAACTCAGACTCAGGGATTTAGCAAACATCTCAAAAGTGAACAAAATGAACTTATCTGTTTAAGGTAAACATCTGAGAGTATTTGTCAATAATGATAAAATTCAGCCTAAAAGAAACTTTAGAATTCGGTAAATGTCTCAATCATTGTGACCATAACAGCTTAAAAGACTTTTTCTGGTGAGTAGGATCAAGACCAGTACAAAGCAAGTGAGGTGCCTAGGGCACAAAATGTAAAGAGACACTCACTAGCAGCGAGGCACCTCACTCTCAAGGAGGTACTCACTTTCAGGGTCAGGCAAATACAGGGGTGCACAACCCTGAGAGTGACTTTCTCCTAATTCTGCACCCCAGATGCCTCATTTCCCTCACCTCTGTTTCATCCCTGCTCAAGAGATTAATAGTAATTTTAAAAATATGATTTTTAAATTTTGTATCATAAAATGTGTCATCCACCACCAGAAAATTACTAGAGCTAACCAATTAATATAATAAAGCTGCAGGATATAAAATTAACACACAGAAATCCCTTGCGTTCCTATACACTAACAATGAGAAAACAGAAAGAGAAATTAAGGAATCAATTCCATTCATCATTGCAATGAAAATAATAAAATACTTAGGAATAAATCTACCTAAAGAAACAAAAGACCTACATACAGAAAACTATAAAACACTGATGAAAGAAATCAAAGATGACACAAATAAATGGAGAAATATACCATGTTCATGGATTGCAAGAATTAATATAGTGAAAATGAGTATACTACCCAAAGCAATCTATAGATTCAATGCAATCCCTATCAAGCTACCAATTTTCAGATAACTAGAACAAATAATTTCACAATATGTATGGAAATAAAAAAAATCCTTGAATAGCCTAAGCAATCTTGAGAAAGAAGAATGGAGCTGGAAGAATCAACCTGCTTGACTTCAGACTATATTACAAAGCTACAGTTATTAAGATAGTATGTACTGACACAAAGACAGAAATATAGCTCAATGGAACAAAATAGAAAGCCCAGAGATAAATCTACACACCTATGGATACCTTATCTTTGACAAAGGAGGCAAGAATATACAATGGAGAAAAAACAACCTCTTTAACAAGTGGTGCTGGGAAAAGTGGTTAACTAGTTGCAAAAGAATGAAACTAGAACACTTTCTAACACCATACACAAAAATAAACTCAAAATGGATTAAAGATCTAAATGTAAGACCAGAAACTATAAAACTCCTAGAGGAAAACATAGGTAGAACACTATCAGACATAAATCACAGCAGGATCCTCTATGACTCACCTCCCAGAGTAATGGAAATAAAAGCAAAAATAAACAAATGGGACCTAATTAAACTTAGATAATGGATTAAAGATCTAAATGTAAGACCAGAAACTATAAAACTCCTAGAGGAAAACATAGGTAGAACACTATCAGACATAAATCACAGCAGGATCCTCTATGACTCACCTCCCAGAGTAATGGAAATAAAAGCAAAATAAACAAATGGGACCTAATTAAACTTAGAAGCTTTTGCACAACAAAGGAAACTATAAACAAGGTAAAAAGACAGCCTGCAGAATGGGAGAATTAATAGCAAATGAAGCAACTGACAAAGAATTAATCTCAAAAATATACAAGCAGCTCATGCAGCTCAATTCCAGAAAAATAAATGAACCAATCAAAAACTGGGTCAAAGAACTAAACAGATATTTCTCCAAAGAAGACATACAGATGGCTAACAAACACATGAAAAGATGCTCAGCATCACTCATTATCAGAGAAATGTAAATCAAAACCACAATGAGGTACCATCTCACACTGGTTAGAATGGCTGCTATCAAAAAGTCTACAAACAATAAATGCTAGAGAGGGTGTGGAGAAAAGGGAACCCTCATACCCTGTTGGTGGGAATGCAAACTAGTATAGCCACTATGGAGAAGTGTGGAGATTCCTTAAAAAACTGGAAATAGAACTGCTATGTGACCCAGCAGGCCCATTGCTGGGCCTACACATCGAGGAAACCAGAAGTGAAAGAGACATGTGTACCTCAATGTTCATCACAGCACTGTTTACGATAGCTAGGACATGGAAGCAACCTAGATATCCATTGGCAGATGAATGGATAAGAAAGCTGTGGTACATATACACAATGGAATATTACTCAGCTATTAAAAAGAACACATTTGAATAAGGTCTAATGAGGTGTATGAAACTGGAGCCTATTATATAGAATGAAGTAAGTCAGAAATACAAATACCAATATAGTATATTAATGCATATATATGGAATTTAGAAAGATGGTAATGATGACTCTATATGCAAGACAGCAAAAGAGACACAGATGTAAAGAACAGACTTTTGGACTTTGTGGGAGAAGGCAAGGGTGGGATGATTTGAGAGAATAGCATTGAAACCTGTATATTACCATATGTGAAATAGACGGCTAGTCCAATTTCGATGCATGAGACAAGGTGCTCAGGGCTGGTGCACTGGGATGACCCTGAGGGATGGGATGGGGGGGAGGTGGAAGGGGGTTCAGAATGGGGAACACATGCATATCCATGGCTGATTCATGTAAATGTATGGCAAAACCCACCACAATATTATAAAGTAATTAGCCTCCAATTCAAATAAAACATAAATTAAAAAAAAAAGAATTTCATATTAGAAGAACCCACAGTTAACCAATATTTTGACCAATATATAATGTTACAAAACCTT
The DNA here is from genome assembly GCA_006408695.1 of Aepyceros melampus. Taxonomy (NCBI): domain Eukaryota; kingdom Metazoa; phylum Chordata; class Mammalia; order Artiodactyla; family Bovidae; genus Aepyceros; species Aepyceros melampus. The sequence continues at coordinate 12,428 of SJXQ01012282.1, forward strand.
GCATGAGTGAAATAGTCATTCAAAGTAGAAGACAGACAGTGGGTTTTATTGTAAAAGAGTATAGAATGTTCATTTCGACAATTTCAAATTCTATTAAACAACTAACTTTTAAGAAGCCACTACTTGTCAAGTTTTGGTGTATCATCCCAACAAACCTATCTACAAGTATTTGAAAAGGCTATTCAAATACTGCTCTCTTTTCCAACTTCATATCTGTGTGAGATTAGACTTCTTTCATACACATCAATAAAAACAATGTATAGCAAAAGACTGATGCAAAAGCAGAGAAGAGAAACTAGCTGTTATTTAATTAATCAGACATTAAAAACTTTCAAAAAACTGTATAACTATGCCACTCTTGTTGCTAAGTATTTTTATTTTGGAAAATATATATTTTTGCAAATTAAAAAAGGTTTATGTTCACATGGAATGTGTTTATTATTGTCATTTTAAATGAATTAATAAATATTTTTAAATTCCTGTTTTAATTTCTAATGCAGTAAATATCTGTAAATATTATGACATAAACACCTGTCAACTTGAGGTTTTCAATAGTTTTTACAGATATGGAGGTTTCCTGCCCAAAAAGTTTGAGAACCATTACCGTAGAAATATTCTTGCATATACATAGCAGGAAAATTTGGCAAAATTGTTCTCAGTGCCTATGTTTATAATGGCAAAAAAATGTATAAACAGCCAAAATGTCTACTGATTTGGGAAAGGATAAATTGTGGTATATTCATCCAATGGAAAAAAACAGTAAAAATCAGTGAACTAGTTGCACACATCAGCAGGAATTAGTATCATAAACATAATGCTAGTAGAATAAGCAAGTCATAGAATGCATACAAACTTCTTCCATGTGTATTAAATTCAAAATCATGCAAAACTAAGTAATACACTATGTATGGATATATACATATGGTAAAATATGAAGAAATACAAAGGAATAAAAAACAAATCAGAGTAGTGCTACCCACACCAGGGCGAATGGGGCATGGTGCTTGAGCACATCTGGGATGTTAAAATGTTGGTAGTAAACTATTTGTAGTATCACTTATTTATTAAATAAAATATTACTAATAAGTGGCATAGCAGTCACATAGGAGTTTAAAATAGTAATCCTTCTAAAAGCACATATATGTACTATAAATTTTCTTTTGCAGGTATGGTATTTTATATTTTGGAATATATGGTATATTTCACATTAAAAAATAAATAATAATGAGATATCACTTTCCCTCTTGAATGATCAATAACACTTTTATTAATTGTTGATGAGTAGGTGAATTGCTATAATCTTTTTATAAAGTAATGTAATAGCATCTGTGAAATGCAAAAGGCACTTTATATTTGATCCAGCAATGTCACACTAGAAATCAATCCTGAAAAGTGGGACGAACGCCTTCCTTCATGTGGCCAGCTGTACATATGCTGGAGCACATGTGTGGAGTTATTACATCATTGAAAGTGATCAAAATCTGGAATCAACCGAACTATCCATTAATAGGAGAATGATTGAATAAATCATAAGGAAAGGAAAAATAAGTGAAGTCGCTCAGTCGTGTCCGACTCTTTGCAACCCCATGGACAGAGAAGTCCGTGGGATTCTCCAGGCAAGAGTACTGGAGTGGATTGCCATTCCCTTCTCCAGGGGATCTTCCCGACCCAGGGATCGAATCCGGGTCTCCCGCATTATACACAGACGCTTTACCGTCTGAGCTACCAGGGAAGTCCTTGGTAAGGCCATATTATATAGTTTGTTTGACTATTAAAATATTGCTACAATTCTATATGTTAACCAGGAAGGTTTTCCACGTGAAGTGGAAAAAATTTTGCAAGGAATATTAACAGGGTCATCTCATTTTTTAAAAGAGAACTATATAATAAATATATTTTCTCAGCATGGAAAAATATATAGAAGGATGTATAAATACTAAATTGTTAACTATGTTTAGCTCACAGGCAGTGGTAATAAGAGGTAGCAAGAGAGAAGATTAACAATTCTTTATATGCCTATGTGTTACTTGACTTAATGAAAAATAATTAAAATTAATTGTTAGTTACATAATTTTTCTTGTTCTTATGTCCCTTAAAAATGGATTCAACAAGGTATGGGTTGGACTTGGGGATCTAAAATATCAGCCAAGCCAAAAAAAAAAAAAAAAGATTCAAGAAATTTAAAAAGACAGTAGCCCTTTGAACTAAATTTTTTTCATTTTTCTGAAAAAAGCTTCATTTTCTCTTCAAAATGGAGAGAGAAATGGGAAAGATAAAGGAGGGGCTGAATGGTCATAAGCAACTGTTGTCATGTTATTAGAAAAGCTGAGAATATATTGGGACATCAGAAGCACCTGTGTCATTACCTAATTTCAGAATCATTTTTACAAGAAAACCTGATTAAACAAAATAGCCCAGAATTGGAATGGTTAAGACACCCTCATGCATTAAAAAAAAGAAGAAACTTTTTTCCTTACAGATCTTGTAACCTTCCTTTACAGCACTAGTTCAGAAAATCATTCTGAAGAGCATGACTACTTTTTCCTGCTCTGTAAGTGATAGTTCCAAAGGAAGTCTCACAGAGAAGGTCCCAGCCACTCCCTGCCCCATGCTGTCAGAGCCCACGTGGGGGAATCATTCTTCAAAAAGCCATCCTTCCTTTATCTGTCCACACTCACACAAGCGCACTTGGGACAGAAGGCAAAAGGTGCCCTAAGCTCCTCTCCACGGCGAGCCAAGGTCATCTGCTTTCAGTGGATCGTTTCACATCAGGTCTCTCATTTGGGTCACATTAAAGAGATCAGAGCATGAAGAAAGCCTCACATCTGTGAACTGTTTGGAGTAATTTGTTTGTTTTTCCCACGTTAAAGCCCAGACCATATAAATCAATCTTAATAACTCAAAATTCTAATTATTGCTTTTATATTTTTAATTTATTATTTCTGAGTCATGTGCTGTTAAGAATTTATATCCAAAGGTTTGCATTCTTAAGTTCATTTGCTGATACAAGAAACTTGTCAACATTTATATTCCAGGCACTGTCTGGAACACTGGTAATATAATAATTGACAAGGCAGACATGGTCCCATTCTCTTGAATTTTTCAGCTTGGAAAGTAAGAACTGATTGAATAAGAAGCACATAAAAATAAGCTGTTTTGAAGCCAACACAAATGTCACACAGTGCAAATGATGGAAGATGAACCTGCATAAAACAGAAAGCTCCATTGTAAGATTCTCATGGAAGTGTAGAAACATAACACTAAACTTACAAATTTTGAATAAGGATGTCAGTATTTCAAGAGCTCTATGGTTGCATCTGTTAGTTTAAATGTACAAAATCGAGTACAATATTGATAAAGGTCCAAGCTCTGGTTTGAATTTCCTAAGCTAATATTGGTAGTTGGGGTTTGAATTCTCTGACCTAATTTCAGAAATAAAAGCAAACATGGGACAAATTTGTATATAAATGAGATAAAGTGTTAACTTGAAAGTATAGTAGAAACCATTTTAAATATTGGATCATATACTAAAGTAGAAAACCTAGTAGCCAGAGGGGTAAATTTTTAAATGTTGTTAATGAATTTTAAAAAATCTACACTGTAAAAAACCCATGTCCCGTTGCATACAAGGATAAATTGACTAATTCCTTCCATCTTGAGGTGTAAGCATTATATTACTAACCTTTTTAAAATAAGAATTCATGCCTTATATAATTGTAACCTGATCTTTTTTTCCTTCTCAAGCACTTTACCTACTTACAGATGTCCTTCATAGCAATAATATTTATATTAGTTGGGACTACATCATGGTTTTCAAATGATTTTTTTTTTTTTTGCTTTGGGAGTTGTCCTTGTTGGTTTTTTCTGAGAAACTCCCTGGTTTGAGGTCAAGAAGTCAAAAAATAATGAAGGCAAATAAAAATATCAGATGGTTTTCTGTGTTATTCTAATTATTGTTACCTTGGATCCAGTGACATTTTAAGATAATATTTATCAGTTGGTCCTCCTGAGAATTAATGATAAGAATGACAACATCTGACATTTATTGAATGTGAAACACATGCCTGGTACTGTTCTATGAGCTTGGTATGCATTGTCAGATTTATCCTCCTAATAGTCTGTGAGGAAGGTAATTGTATAATCTCCCTTTCACAGATGAGTAACCTGAGACAAAGAAAGGTTAGACAACTTTTCCAAGGATCTTGACTAGTGAGGAGTAGAGTTGCAATGTGAAACCGGGAATTTGAATCAGAGTCTACACTCTTTCCTCCTTTTCTAGTAAACTTTGTACTAAAGTATATCATGGAGAAAATTACATAAATCATGTGCAACTCAGTGAATTTTCACAAAGAAAACACATTTGGGCAATACCACCCAAATCAAGAAATGAAGCATGACTGAGAACCCTAGAAGTCCTTCTTTGTGCCCGCTCCCTCTTATTCTCTTTCCGTAGATAACTAATATCCTGACTCCTACCACCATAGATTTGTTTTGTTTCTTTATGAACTTCCTATGAATGGAATCATATAACAGAATTGTAAAAATGATCCTTGTTACTGTGGAGAGAGGCAGTTAGCTTTATTGTTGTATAGTATTCTAACGTATGACTACATCGCAATTTATTTACCCATCTTACTATTGTGGGAAATGAGAACAGCTCCCAGTTTGGGGCTACTAAAAAAAACGCTATTCTTAAGATTCTCATTCTCATTATTTTGGGCACATATGTACACTTTTATGTGGCATATAGTATATATATGGGCTTCCATGGTGGCTCAGACAGTAAAGAATCTGCCTGCGATGTGGGAGACCTGGGTTCAACCCTTCAGTTGGGAAGATCCCCTGGAGGGCATGGCAAACCACTCCAGTATTCTTGCCTGGAGAATTCCCATGGACAGAGGAACCTG